>PVIJ01021196.1:0-19060 GCA_004024925.1 Scalopus aquaticus | reverse complement strand
CTCCCACCCGGCCTCCCTATAGTCCTGTTATAAGTGAAACCATTCGATATTTTTCTCTTTCTTTCTGGCTTATTTCACTGAGTATGATCCCTTCTAATTCCATCCATGTCGCTGCAAATTGCATGTGTTTATCTTCTTTCCATGCTGAATAGTATTCCATTGTGTATATGTACCACATCTTCTTGATCCAATCATCTATACGACCCAGCAATCCCACTTTTGGGAATTTACCCAAAGGATACAAAAACACTAATCCGAAAGGATACATGCACCCTTATGTTCATTGCGGCACTGTTCACAATAGCAAAGGTATGGAAGCAACCCAGATGTCCAAAAATAGATGATAAGAACCATTTTCTTAATAGTTGGGTGGCTTTCTTCCAAATGGGGATCTGGGAGTCTAGACTCCACCTTTCATAGCCCTGCCATCTTCTAGGTTCGGAGAACAGATGAAGAAAATAGAACTGTACTTCTTACAAGGCACAAACAGGAACTAGTAAATGTAGTGTCTGTTCACCTTCCATAGGCAATATCTAGTCCAACAATCTGAGTGCAAAGATGCTGGGAAGTATAATCCTCATTGGAAAGCTCTCTCACACTATGGAAAGAAAATATAAATTGTCAGAGAGCAACTCCTAGCTCTCATCACCGCCACACAGCCCCATTAGGTTTTGAGTTTGCATAGCAAAGTGGCACTGTCATAGATTGCTTTTCTGTTCTTCTCAGTTGTTCTTCAAAAAAAAAAAAAAAGGTTGGATAATTAAATTATGTTTGAATTGTTCTATCATCTGAGAACTCAGAATCACTCAAATGGCTTTTTTCTAATCCTGAAAATTTATTCAAGCATTTTATGGTTAATAATGAAATGAAACATACAATGTATGACTATAAGGCATCATTCTGAAAGAAAATGTTGAATATCCCTCTACTTCAAAACAATAAAAATAATAAAAATGATGTTAGGAGCACTAAGGAGAATAAATATCAAATATACAAAAATATAACGATATTTTGAACAGTAAAAATCAATATTATAAATTAAACCAGTGGAAAAAGTGCCAAATATGCTTGTCAAAGGAATCTCCTGAATATGTTGAGGAGTTCAGAAAAGTCAAAGATTTGATGCTCATAATCAAAGAATGTAGGTTTTTAATTTGAGTTTTGAGCTAATTTTTAGGCAGTATGAACATTCTTTTCTATTTGTCGCTTGAAGAAATTTCTAAAATAAAATTGTCAAAAGTAAAGCAGGAAATAAATATCAGTACATCACCTAGTGAAAAATACAATAAACACTTTCCAATTAGTTTTAGAGGTATTCAGGAATGAATTATCCTCTGCTTTCAGGTTTTCATGAATAATTCAAATTCTGCTGTCAGTAGACCTAATTAGTAATTATCCAAACTATTTCTAAATTATCTGGTTCGAAGCTACCTGTGTTGCAACTAGATTTACTTCTGATATAATTATTAACCCCATCTACGTTGCCCTTGTCTCTCTTTCTGTTGCCTATAATAGAACAGACATCTCCAGAGAGAAGAGATACCTACAGATTCAATTTATTAAAGTACCATTACCAATTAGTCCCTCTAGTGCTAAGAAACTGACAGCATATACCACACAAGGAGATATTTTTAAGGCTCTTAGAAATGGTTGCCCTACATTCTACTAATTTACTATGTAAGAGCAGAAAGAGAAAACCCACCTTCAAAAGGAAGATAAACTCTATAGTATCGAAGGATGATGAGGCAGAGGGGCTTACTCAAGGATGAACTAATGCATATTCACGTAATTATAGAGTGCCCCCCATCCCACACCCCTGCCACCTTCACTGGGAAATTGCCACATGTAAAGCATATAAGTAACTGAAAACATTCAGAAGCAACTCAGTACAAAAAGGATGATTCATTAAGCTCAAACTTAATGCTGGTTCATAAAAACACCTGAGATATTTTCCTTGCATTTTAAATTTAAATATATTTCATGGTGTATATTCTTTAACAGCACTATTTAGACTTATAAATAGCACCCCCTCTCCCCAGCCAAAAAAGAGAGAGAAACAAAATTTCAAAAATTAGTTGTGACATTCCAACCTCTGGCAAAATCCAAAACCTAGAATTCTTACCAAGTCTTGAGATGAAACAAAACATTAAATGAAATTATAATTGTGATGCAAAGCCTACTTCACTGAGGGTTCCCAGTGCCTCATAAATTATGGACTGGATATTTTAATTAATCATGCACATATTTCCTGATTTCAATCTAATTGTTCCTAGCAAGGGGATTTAGGTAAAATTGTATTACCTTTCTCTTCTTCCTAAATATTATTTTTTTCTACTGGAAACTTTTAAAGATTATAACACTTGATGTGATTCTCTCAAAAGAATTCAGAAACATTTAGTTTTAACCTGTAGGAGAGCATCATAAAATTTTATATCACAATTGCTATTTTTCCCAAGAAATTGCTTTGTCTATTATAGTCATTAATAGTGTTCTCCATTTGCATACCCATTCAAATAACAGGTTTTTTTTTTAAAGCTTTATTTCCTTTCTTCTTCTTTTTTTAAATCCAGATTTTACATTACAACTGAAAAGAACAAAATATGTGATAGGCTTGTGGTCATTTCTTAAGTCTTTGCCTACTCAACATTTTACTTTACAGTATTTTTCTGTGTGTTTTGTTCTTTCTCTTGGATGTATTTATAGAAACTTTTCTTATTTCCTTTGAGTCCCCTAGATGCATTATTTCATTTTGCTTTCTTGCTACTCTTATTGTGTGCCTGCATTCCTTTATGGCTAGCTTATATCTATTCCTTTCAATCTCCCTTCTTTTCCATTTCCTATACAATTCTATTTTGTATTTCAACGCTTAGAGAAACCCACACTCACCCACAGATATTTTTTAATCTTCTCTGTATTTTTAACCTATATTGGAATAGCTGTTGAGCTTTGCATGGTGAGTTCATCTTCAAACTCATTTTCCCCCTTTTCCTTGCCTCTAGCAGTCTGCACTGACTTCATTTCAACTGATTATTTTTGCTCAATATCCTAATAACAAACTATTCAAGTTTAGCCACCCTTCATTATATGAGGGACATCGAACGGTTATTTAACAATTAGAAGGGACTTACTGGTTTGAAAACAAAAAAGGATATTTTACACATACCTTCATAGTGTTAATAAAAAATAAATGAAAGGGTGATACAGTTTCACTGAATGTTAGGTCCTTCTGAGTCACTGAGAGAGGACTGACCTCTCTAAGCTAGGATGAGGCAAAGTCTAGATGACCTTTTGTAGACGATGTGAGACTAATGGATCTAATGTACAAAACCGACATTTGGCAATACTGCCAAGGCCAGCCCCAGGTTTACTTTTCCTGGAAATGCTCAATACCCACCACCTCCTGGAACTCTGTAAGTTTAAAAAGTAACTTAAGTAACAGAGTATCATTCTGAATGTTCAAACTAATTTGTAATTCCAACCATGGATCCCTAGAAGTAGTATAGGGAAACCCCAGGGAAAATGGGGGTGACCTGATTGTGAGTCCTCACCCATGTGCTTAAGAACTCAGGATGAGACCCAAAAGTAGACGTGCAGAGAGAAATTTAAAAAAGATTTATTTACAAAGGGAATTAGGAAATGGGAGCGGGGGAGAGAGGGAAGAGTGGAGGAGGGAGGGAGACGGAAGAGAGAGAGAGAGAGAGAGAGAGAGAGAGAGAGAGAGAGAGAGAGAGAGAGAGAGAGAACCAGCACAAGGCTAGTTGACATCTGTTCTACCAAAAGTACCAACATGCAAGGCAAAGCTGAAAAACCAAGAGAGCCAGGCCTGCTGCTTTCATTGTTTTAAACGTCCACCTGGCTGTTCAACAACCCTAGTTCCCAGCAGCTCCTCTGCTCAGGAACTCCAGTTCATGGCGTACTGGGATTTGCAATCCAAGATGCCTGAGATGTCTGTGAGGTAGAGAGGAGGGCAGAGTTCATTCAGAATATTAGTCACTAGTTTGGAGTTTGCTCCTCTCCGTTTCAGTGACAGAAGACTGTATGATAAGAACAGTTTAGTTTAAAAAACAAAGTTTCAAGTTAAAAGTCTTTTATTTAAATTTATACAACATTTTTAGACAAAACCTATCAAGTGTCTCTGACCAGTTTTAAAAGTCTAAAACATGACCTGGAACCCTAACGAGTTTTGATAAGTAAAATCTACCTTCAGATGTCAGATTTAATGATTAAAGTCTCATTGAATGGTGTTGTCCCAGTAAGCCATTGTGTGTCCTTAAATGATATAGTTAAATAAAGTCAATAAATAAAACCAAATGCTCTGCTTACCCAAACCAAAAGAAATATAGAGAAGATATTAAAAACTTTGGAGCTACAGATTGCCTGTGAATCATCAGAGTGGCATACTTCTGGGTAAGGGCAAATATATTCAAATTACTTTACTTGACTGGCATCAATTGAAAAACAGAAGCTGAATATCAGTTTTGGTGGTATTATTTCAATACCATATAGCTATCATAATCAGCTTGTGTTTTAGTTTCTTTCATTTAAAAATACTAACAACACTAAGTCTAGTCATTTTAAAAACAGGTTAACATACATTAGTAATTCATGATTCTCCCAATTATTCAAATGGTGGTTTTTAGCATAAGAAAATTTTTACAGGGCCTCCCTGGTGACGCAGCCATTGAGCGCTGCACTGTGGAGCTGTCGGCAGCACGAGATGCGAGTTCGAAGCCCAGTCGGGGAGAGTCCCACATGGTGCAGCAGACCTCTCCTGCCTCGCCCGCTGCTCCCTTCAGCAGTGTACTTCTGATCTGCCTGTTCTGCTCCCCACTCTGTCTCTGGTGAACTCTCTCACCACCCCACACCTCTGGCCTGTATCCCAGCTTGTATGTATAAATAAATAAATCTTTTAAAAAAAAAAAAAGAAAAATTTTACATATAAGAGTTTGTCAAAGCTTATAAAGATTAAAATGAATTTGTACATTTTCCCCCTCAAGATACTTTTAGATCAATCATAAATAAATAAAAATACCTATTTTTCACAAGCCTTTGTAACAATACATTCAAATCTCTCTCTCTCTCTCTCTCTCACACACACACACACACACACACACACACACCACATATGTAAAATATTCATGAAGCTATATAGCATAGTATAGAGAGACTCTTTACTCTTTCTATTCTTGTAAACAGATGGCTACAAACATCTGGAGAGCTAAAAAGCAGATGATCAAGCATAAAATCAAGTAGTCTCTCATAGGAGGTAGAAGAAAAATCAACTTTCAGAACCTAGAAACTAGGCTCCTCCACTTCCCCTTCTCCCCTCCCAAGTAGAAAGCAGGGCATTCTCCCTACATATCTGTAAATAAATGACATATAAACCTAGTAATGAATAAAAGAAAAAGGACAACTTTTTGCACCATGAAGAAAGGGTAAAAGTAAAATGCCATTTACATTAAGTGGATTTTTTTTTCCTTTTTTATAGATTTTACATTTTAAACACATATGTCATGACATTTTAATGTAGCAGTCCTGGAATGGAGAAATAGCACATTGATTTTGTGCCCCAGAGAAAAATAAACAATAGCACTTTCAAAAAAGGCTCTGGCCTGTGATTCTCTTGAACCATATAAAGGACATTTATCCCCAAACTGAATAATGTTAGCAATGACTATATGTCCTTAACCACTCTTTCCATCTAAATATTCTCAGTTGATACTATCAACGATGTCACCATGATATCAGGCTGTAACATAATGTGCTGCTGAAAAAATACCATTAATTCAGATTGCTATAAGAAATATCACCAAATACAAAATAAACTTACTAGAGAATCATAAAGAAATAATAATATTCTTCATATATTTAGCAATAAATTCAGCAATTTTCAGAGAAAATTTACCGAGATATTTAAAGTAATAAAAAATGTACATCTAAGTAGTGTATGTTTTGAATATGTTTCTTATCTGAATTGTTTTCCTTTCTATTTTTACTTTGTTAGAGAGAGTTCGTGTGGTGTATAGTTCTCAGTAACATGAGAGAAAGTATTTTTTTGTCAGGATCAAACTAAATGCTGAAGAGGTTTTAAAAATGTATATTCTACTTTGTTGCAGGTAAAAAAAAAAAAAAAGCCCTACTCATAGTGATACGATTTACATTTGGCCACAGAGGAATTATTTAAGTTTTCCTAGCTGTAATAATATCATACGATTCTTACTGTTTACATATGATTATCTGATGTCTACTGGGCACAAAGAAAGTATGCCTTTTTTATACGAAAAACACTACTTACTCTTCAAAAGACATATAATGGAATCTCGTTAAGATAACCTAATAGTGTGTACAATGCAAGACTATTCTTTAGATGAAATTATATTTGCTGATATTCTTCTGATAATACTTATAAATCTGCTTCCATTGCAGGGAGTCAAATTTGCAGAATGACATGAATGTATAAGCAAATTGACTTAGAAAAATTATCAACACAAATGCAACTTTGATCATGGGAAACTCCAACTTACCATTTTTTTTAAATTACAAATAAGTGATATTCACTCATTTCTATACTGTTCTCTCAGATCACAGAAGGCCCAAGTGTGAAGAGCCATAAAAATATCACAGCTCATCCGCATAACCTCTTAGAAACCACTGGGAAGCCGAAATGGCCAGTTACCACTTGAATTGAAAGAGAAAGACCAAACAGAAGGAAAGGCACTTTCCAAGACTTGGAGAAGATGTTTTTATTCCTCCACATCTTCTCTTTTGCATCATTTCCAATGTAAAGACCCAAAAGTACTTATATACAGTCCTTTAAAAGATTAAAAGGGTCTCCCTGGTGGCCTAGGGGTTAAGTCACAGCACTATCACTGCCATGGCCTGAGTCCATCCCCAGCCAGGGAGCTGACCCACATATGGCGCAGCTGACCTCTTCTGTCTCACCCACTGCTCTCCTTAGCAATGTATTTCAGTAAAACAGCCTGTTCTGCTCCACTCTGTCTCTGGTGAATCCTCTCACCCCCACACCTCCAGTCTGCATCCAAGTTCTTCTATCCCCATCCAAAAAAAAAGATTTAAAAAAATTGATGGGTACTTACAATTTCTAATATCATCTGCTCTGGATTCTACCCATTTTTAGTGTATATAAAGATAGTCATTTCTTAGTATTATGCCATAAGCTGATGCCATAATCCAAAAACACTGAATTTTCATTTCTCTTTTCATAAGACTACTCAGAGAAATTCATGTGGTAATTTGAAATTTCTTATTACACAGTTCTTCAGATTTTAAAATTCAAGACAATTAAAATTTAATTCAATGGGCACCAGAGCTACCCAAAGTTAGTTTTTATCCACAAACTTCTTCGCAAACATCCTAGTTAGTTCATACTTGTTAGCCTCACACCCCAACTGAAGCTCATTTTTTATTTCACATTAAAGAATCTGTGCAGCTCAGAAATGCTAGTTCAAATCATATTCAGCCTAGTCAGATTCATTTTCAGTACAGTTAACCCTTCTCAAAAAGACTAAGTAATTTGATATAAATAGACTGCTATTCAAATTGGAGACCAACTAAGTGTGACATTTTTCAGTTAATATTTGGTAACATTAATAAAATAGCTTGGTACTGGTGTTTTTTTTTTTTTTCCTTTCATGACGCAGACAGTCAAAAAAGTAAGACCAAACCCCAAGTTAATTGTATTTGTCAACAATTTGTCGGTAGCACAACATGTTCTATTGGAACTGAACTTGTGATGGTTTCCAGATAAAGACCAGAAGATGTATGATATTGTGGATTAAGTGCATGCATTGCCCTCTGCTGTTTCCTCTAAGCCCACTAAGATAACAGTAATACTGATAAAAAAGAAAGAAGGAAAGGAGGGAGGGAGGAGAACTGTAGGACTGAGGAACAGATGTAGGTGCACAATAACCAAAACATGTCAACAACATTTTGGAAGATAAAAACCAGAAGATGAGAGGTAACTAATTATAAAAAAAAGAGAAACCTAAATGGAATACACTGAAACTCACACAGGAAAGGATACTAACAAGAAGCAGTCAGTTATGCTGCAGAATCCCAGGAAGCCTTAGACACACAAAGTAGCAAATACTGCAGAATGTGGGGATTATGGTAAAAATATAAACAGAAAGATTATCTGAAAATTCATCTAAAGGAAAAATTAAATCTTCTATTTTCCTTACCTGGCATAATATTTGATAGAATGAAATAAATAAGTGCTAGACAAAAGGGCAGAGATTCCAGAAACAACTGAGAACAGGATCACAATTTAATACTAAGACTGACGATTTTTTTACACAGAGAAAATTATGACATCACACATTCAAGGATTTTGGCAGCCAGTTTATAGTGCCTAGGCCTGCAGCTGAAGAATGTTCCTTGGACAAACAATCTATCCCAAAAAAATTTCACTAGTCAGATAGTGAAATTTGGACATTCCCAACAAAACAACTAAGTCCTACCTTGTCACCCTATAAAGAAATCTAATAGACAATATTCTGCCCAAGCACCAGTCTCCAGTTTTAGTGGTTCAGTTTAAATATGAATAATCAAGGATTATCAAAATTTGAGGAAAGTTTTCATTATAAATACTAGAAACATAAAAACAGAAAAATTAATGTGAATAGTTTTACTACAGAAAATAAAAGTCAACTTTAAAATGTGTATGTCATTATAACTCTTGAAGACTTTTATCAGTGTAACAAAGAACAGAGTGCTATGTTTTAAAAAAGACATCTAAAGGGAAAAAATAGAGACTTTTAGGATACAAAAATATAATTGTTAAACTATTAGTTGAGTTTTGGAAGACAAAATTGAGAAATTTCTCAAAATAGTATGAAAGAAATTTAAGTAGACAACAAATCTTGAAAATTTAATTGACTCCCAACTTGTATGCATAAATGAATCTTAAAAAAAAGAAAACTTAATTGACCACTGAAAGTTCCAGAATACAAGATATAAGAAATGAAAAGGAGATATTTGTTTAAAAAAAAAATAAAATCTGAAAGTTCCCTAAACTGATAGGCATGAATTGGTTAACATCATAACTAGTGAAAACCCCCCAGCAAGGTATATCAACATGTTTCTGAGCTCTAAAGGTAGACATCATCCTGCAAACTTCCAGGAATGATGATGATGTACAGAAAGAGGAAGAAGAAAAATGCAGTTACAAAGATACAGGAATACAGTTGATGTTTATTTTTTTCAGATGTTTTCCATCCTAAAATTTCCTGCAAATGATTAAGTAGTAAGGTCAAATAATGAGATTTTGACAAATGCTCAAAAGTTTTATGTCCCTTGTAACATACATAGGACAATTACTGCAAAAATGGTGACTGGAGACATACACAAGAGTTTGTGAGATGCAGGAAATGCATCTTTAAACATCTTAACAGATATATAAAGCGATTCTCAGGATGTTTGGGAAGAGGGAAATGCCATGCAAATGATTATGAACTTGTCAGACAACCTACAGGCTCCATGGGATGAGGAGCATAAGGGTAACAGAAAAATATCTCCAATGAAAAAAATACTGAAAGATTGTCTGATATGTTTGGCCTCAGAAGAAGCATTCTTTCTAAAAATAATTTATTTAAAATTTTAAATTCACAGAAAATTTTATGAAGAGTTCACAGATCTTCTCCATATCCCTCACTAAGTTTTTCCACTGTTAACATTTTGAATTTCAATGATACATTTGCCAAAACCAAATGACTTGACACAAGTTCCTTATTAGTAACTAAATCCCAGATTTTTATTAGATTTCCCCAATTTTTTTTTTCTCTTTCTGTTCCAGAACCCAGTCCAGGACCCACATTGCATTAATTTGTTGTTGTTCTCCCAGTCTCCTCTTAGCCATGACAGTTCCTCAGTCTTACCTCTTTTTTCATATGACAGTGTTGAGGGCGCCAGCCAGGTATCTGGCTCTATGTAATGCTTTTCTCATGATTAGACTAGGGTTAAACTTTGTCTCCTGAAGGGGGAGGTATCTATTAAATACATATATTATTTGAATTTTTATGCAAAGATGTGTCTGTTCTTCTCCGTCTATTTATATTAACATATGGACTCATACACATTTATTGTATATTTTAGATTACAATCCAATACTTCTCAAATTGTTTCAACTTCGACCCTGACATCTTTTAAGTTATATCCTGCAACCCTTCAACATGATTCCATCTATCTAGTTTTACTTCATTACTTTCCTTTATTATAAGATGCTCCCAAGTTAATACAGCATTTTCCATGTTCCAGGCCTACAGTTAATTATTTCTCCAAGAAACACTGATTAATTTTATTAGAAAATGGTGTTGAAAAACCAGAACCTGGAGATGCTGACAGTATTTATTACTGATAGCATGTCATCATAAGTGAGAGGCATTTTATTGCTTGTCAAAGTATTGGGAGTGTCAGTAATGAGTACACAGAGGTGGAAACAAACTAAAATTTAAGTTTTAAAAAAATGTTGCAAAAGAAGGCTTTTAATTGTAATGCTATATTGTACTAATATGTTAATATAATTTATATTACATTAAAATTAGAGTACTGAAAAGTCCTTACCTGTGAAAAGTGGTATTTTTGTGAGTGGGACATGTGACTACCTTTAAGTATTATAATGTTACATTTCTAACTAAGGTATCTGGCTCTATGTATGAATATATACATCCCATAATAGAAAGAGATACTTTAAAAATCAGTTATCCAGGGATACCTTTGCATAGTTAATTATGAAAGTCCCACTTGCCTCTTTACTGTAATTTCTAGACTTTCCAAAGTACATATGTAATTTCAAATGATTGATGAAAAAGTCTCATGAATTTTTTTAAAAAGCACATATAGAAATTGATATTTTATTAAAATGGAGTTAAATCATACTGAATTTTTTTAAACTATGATCAGCAACACTAGAAATAGAAATTAGCCTTAAAAAAAATCTTTTGTCATGGAATATCAATGTAGGGAGGAGGCATAAGGAATTGATAATTATGCTTATAAATTTAGAGGGAAATTTTTACACCACACAAATATATACAATTAACACAAGAAAAATATAAAATAGCCATATCTATATCTATGTATGTGAAAAAAACTGGCTATTTCTGCATGTTTTGATAGGAAAATAACCATAGACAGCAAATCTTCTGCAAATTTGAAAGAATGTTCTTTTCTCCCATTTTATAGATTAGGGAAATTCTCAACCAGAAACTAAGTAGTTCATGAAACTTGCATTGTACAATCCCAGATGCATTCTGCTCCCATGCAATGTTACTTTCTCTGTTCCCTGCCCTCTGTCTTCCTCTTTTGGAATACCCACTACTCTGTGCTGATCTTCCTAATTGAGTCAGATAATTCTTTAAGTGTTTCTTCATTTTTTCCCAATTTTCTCTTTCTTCTTCCACTTGGATTCTTTGTGCATTGCTATCTTTGAGTTCACTGATTCTTCCATTTGGTCTGTTCTGCTTCTGTAGCTTTTTCCCTAATGTTCTTATTCCTTTGTTGATCTTTTTACTACATGCATCTTCATCATTTTGTTATTTTAAGCCTTAATTAAAATCTCTGTTCACTGATTTTATTTCTCACATTCGTTTGAGTTTTCTTTAATGTCTGTGTTAAGATTTCCTCTGTTTTCATCCATTTCTTTCAATTTATGTTTCACAGCAATTTTGAACTCTGATGGGAGGAAAAGATCTTCCATGTCTTTGATATTGGAGTCTGTAAAGCTGCTCTCACACCTTGTGGTAATATATTCCCTTCAGGACTCCGGGGGCCATTTGCTGTGTTTTTCCATTGGCTTGTATTGACGCTTTCCAATTTGCTAATTTTTAAAAAGTGCCCTTAGCAGTGACTTTGAGGTTTGCAGAGTTTCTATTTTTCAGCAAGTGACACTTTGGCTTGTTTTGTCATTCCCAGTTTTATATGATTTTATGTGTTTAGCCTCTCTAGGCTTCTATATGCCATACATCAGGAAGAACTGATCAGCACTTGCTGAGTTAGTGAGGCGGGGTGGGGGCTCCAGGGATCCAGTCACTAGAGACAGTTGCGGGGGACTAACTCATGTTTGTGACACCACTGATAGCCCTCTAATTAGGGCTTCCAAACCCTAGCTCTGCAGTCTTTTCAGAGTATTTCACAAGTGTTGGGGGCAGAGGCTCATAATCCAATGTACTGTTTTGTTTTGTTTTGTTTTGTTTTTTACTGGGGACCTTGCCTGCTAGGCACCCCCCAGCCCCTTCACATGTATATCCACTCAGTTAAGGGAGTTCTTCCGCACCATTAGCTTAACCCTGCCAGGGTCCCCTAGCCAAACTGGAGTACAGTTTTTAAAGGTTTGCAATGAAGATTCCCATCCCTGCCCACAGCCTCTGATGTTTCTCTCTACGTACATTTTGTTGAATGGGGTTAAAATTCTTTAGTGTCCCTTCTGGTGCAATCTTTAATGGTATTTCAGGTCCCAGAGATGTTCCAGTTTGCCCTAATTCATGGCACCCACTGGGGTAAACGGCCTTCTGGATAATTTTCAGATTATACTCCTGGGAGTGAAACAGGGAACCTCCTCCGATGTGATCTTGATCCTGATCAAAAGTATTATTTTACTTTTAACATTTACTTTGTAAGCCAAAAAATGTAACTTTCCCCATTGGCAGCAATTTATGTGGCAGAACTGAGAGTGGATGCCACGATTCCAACTCATTTTATAAAATCTTAAATTCATATCTCACAGTCACAAATTGTTGAATAATTGTTTACTAAGATAGACACTTCTTTATTTCCTCCCTCCCTTTTTTTTTGCTTCCTCCGGTTTTTATTTCTTCCTTCCTTTATTCTTTCTTTCCTTTTTCTTTTTTCTCTTTGCCTTGATTGTCAATGAGCAATACTTAGAGCTAGTGGAATGAAAAGAATAAAAATATTTATTGAGTTCTGCGAGTGTTTCAAATGGTTCAAACATCCAGCATATGCTCACATTAAAAGATTCTCTTTTTGGTCACTAATGGGAAAACCACAATAGGAACCTGTGCCTTGCTCTAGGGCAACAGTATTTTACAGTCTGCCAAATGATTGAAGCCCCAAGGTTGCCTCAAATTTGAATAGTGAAAAGAAAAAGAGAGGATTTCATGACAGGTCAAAGGAAAAGGGTTCACGCCATGGCCTGAAGCTAGGCCAAAGGCTCATTCCTCAATAAAATAAGAAATTACTCTAACGATTTCAAAATGTTGGAATTTAATATGGCTTTGGTTATTTTACACTATAATCACATACATGTTTTAAAAAGCATGTAATCTTCTTATAAGTATCCATACAAGTGTTTCTTAGCAAAGCAATATTTATTATGAAATAGAACCAAGTTATTTATTAAATTATAGTGTATAAAAGATTCATAGGTTTTCAGAAGTACAAGATACACAGTTTCTTAACTAGATTGCCTCAGACAAATACTTCTGTGGTGAGTTTCTCCTAAAGAAGAGATTCCATGACTAACATAATAAACTTGGAAATTATTTGGTTAAAAACAGTTTAGCAGCCTTTTTCTTTTTTATCTTTATTTCTTAATCAGACCATCTAGGAACCTTTAATATGCTATAGTACGTTGTGAATTTCAAAGGAAATATACACTATTATTTTCCTAGCTTTCAGGACTAGAGTTTTTTTTTTTTTTTCCTAATGTTACTCTTATCAAATATTTCTGTAACTGTTTAGGGTAACAACATGCTAATGCAATTTAGAAGACTACAGGGGACTAAAGGAGAGGCTAAAGAATGAAGTTGTTTTTCCCAAAACAACCAACTAACTAGTAATACAGTTAGAAGCGAACCTCAATCTCCTGAATCATAGGCCAGGATACTTTCCACTTACCATTCCAAATGTTAAAGACCTCTCCTGAGACAGAAATGGAGTTTGTAGCTACAGTAATGATATGCTCTATAATATGCTAAGTCAAGTTTTGCTCAAGAACCTAATAATTGAGGAAATAAATAGAAATGTCCTGTATGTAAGGATGGGAACTCTTTTAATAAGGTTCTCAAGAAAATGAAGATCATCTTTCCACACTATAAGATTATTATAAAGATAAAGATGGTAGGTTTAAAAATGTAGCATTAAAATGATATAAAAATGAAATACATTATTTTTGATAATAAATATCATTCCTGTTACCATAGTTTTTAGTACTTACTTAGAGCAACTACTCTAAATTTATTCTCCCTCTAATATGTTGTCTCAGTATGTCCAGTGAAAGACTTTAAAAAAATGGAGAAATGATCAATCATCTTATACTGTTCAGTCTCACGGTTAGAAAAAAAAATGTTAAAAATAAGAAGATATATAATTGGTCAAAGAATTAATGGAAATAAGCCAGTTGGGATAAAATCATTATTTTTAAACATTATAATATTCTAGTAAAAAGTATAAATACAAAACAGTATATACTTAAAAACTTGTTGGTGAAACTTCCTGATAGAAGAGTATGAGTTTCAGTATAAGTCCAGGTTTTGATATATTTACTATACAAATAAGAAAAAAGGTACATTTTAGAAATAAGCAACTGAAAAAAATATACACATAAGATCTATTCTGCTATTTCTTACAAGAGCTGTCTTTCCAGCTACTCATTCATTAATTTATTCATGCATCCATTCAACATGTATCTGTTGACATCTCAGTATAATGCAAGGAAATATTTTACCTCCAGGGGCTACACTGGTAAACAAAACAAGAAAGGTCCTTATTCTTATGAAATTTGTATTCATATGAATAAACTGAACATAAATAAGAAAAAATACATTTTGGTAATAATGTATTTTGAAAAGAATAAAACAGGTTAATTAGGTAGATTAAACAGGGAATGGAGAGGGATTCCCAGACTGAAAGAAAAATCCATGAATAGGGTGGTCAGGTAAGATCTGACTAAGTGACATGTGAACTGACATCTAAATGATGAGAACATATATAGCCAGTGGAAAAGTGGGGGAAAGCACTGTTGTTGAGTGAGAGTCAGTCTATTTCAAGGGAGTCATAATATCAAGATTAAAAAGTCCATCCATAGCAAAAATTAAAGAAGGGCCATGCAAAAAAAAAAAAAAAGACGAATAAGTATTAAGAGCAAATACATTTTAATACTATCATGCAACTACAGCGGTGAATGTAGCCAAGAAGATAGCAATGGTAAAACTCTGCCATTCCATACACATAGGAACCTTTCCACCCAAAATAAAAAGAGCCCTGAGATCTATCTTCAAATGAATTTGACAGAAGATAACTCACAGCTTGAAAGGAAATTAACATAAACAAAACACATACAAAAATGGAATACCAGTTAGTGCAGTCCAGCAGTGATCATTACTGGAAATCAAAGCCCAAGAAGGTTAAATACTCTCTTCCAAATGTGAAGAACAGCAACAATGTATGGAAAAAAATACTTTTTGCTCAGCATTGTGATGCAGTAGTAAAAAATGAAATGGATAAAATAATACTAAAATAGTATAAGGAAAATTTCAAAATTTATGGAAGTATTTCAAATTGGATTTAGGATATAATTAGAGTCTAATGAATACATGGAATGCTTCTAGATACATTTGATACAAGTGTCACACCAAAAAAAGAAATTTGAGACTCTACAGAGAAGACAATCCAAAGCCTGGATCTAGTTTAAGATTAAAATTTTGCCTCTTACCTCTAAGTAGCTATAGATAAATATATTCCTAATTTAGAAAGGGTGTACTACATGAGCCTCATAGTCAATATATACATGGTATTTAGTAGCTTAAACATCTTTCCTTCCCTCCACACCTGCCCTCCAATTCATGCTTAGCACAGTTAGCAAAGTTTGACATAAGGTAGATGTCAAATGAATATTGCCATATTTTAAAGTGCAAGAACTCTGGAAGTATATGCATCTGTTCCATGTAACCTTCCTATTGTTCCACAGGGCCCTATCTTATTCATCTCATAACAATGGCAGAAGTTCAAGTTCATACCTAATGATAATGAGGGACTTTGTGTCAAATCTTCCAACATATTATTGTCCAAATAAGTTATTTGACTAGACCCAGATTAAGGTGAAGGAATTATATACCTTGGAAGTCAAGGAAGAAAAAATGACCTTAATTAAATTAATATAGCATTGTATATACATTTTTTATGATCAAATGTTAAAATCCAAAATTTTGATTTAAGCTTTGGAGTAGAAGTAGACTGTACTGATTATAAATTATAGCTTAATTAAAATTCTACATTGAGATCTGGGGACTCTAGCAAGTGCTAAGTTGTCTTTCTTCATTATATGCATATACCATGCAAACTTCCCACCAATCCTTTATTTAAAATGGTCTTAGAATCTGAGCTAATTTGTGATATCAGCAAGTTCAATGCTTAACACAAAATATGTGCTTATAAAAGTTTTCTTCTTCACCTTCTGTTGTCCTGTTACACAAATATAATTTAAATTGGCTCATAAACAGTATTGTTACTTCTTAATTCCTTATCTGCCAATATCTTAAGTTGCAAAACACCTAACAGATTTTAGAAGGAAAACACCTGAATGTAACTGAAATGAACTGACAGTTTGATCTCCATTTTAGGGCCAAGGCAGAACAATAATCTTAATTGAGTTTGCCAACCATTGATTTCCCAGAATCTTATTATAAAACCAGTACCCTTTGGGATCATACCCAATGAGGAGAGGCCAAACCATAGTCTGTTTAATCTAACATATGCCATAGACTTGTAACATTCACTAGGGATACGTCAAAAGACCTTTACAAATTCCCACATGTGTAAATGTCACTATAGCATGTAATTTCCCACGTAAATCTGTTAAATGTAATGATGCATTTAAATATCCTCTTCAAGACCTCTAATGAGGGCTTCTGCATACCTGATGGCAAGCTGAGAACAACAGAGCTATGCAGATGTGAGACAGTGGTTGATGAGCTTAACTCATATTCTTATTGTTTCATTTCCCCTCAGACTGGCCTCAAGGACACATTTATTCAATCATAAGCCTTACACAATTACAAGTACTGAAAGTCATGAACTTTCCAGGCTTTCTGTGAATCATCAAAATCACAAATGCTAAAATCTGTGAATGGCAAGGGTCCACTCAACCATGAGAGGAATTTAGGGGAATATTGGGAGGTAAAGATACTTGCAAAAATAGGCAATGAAATAAAACACATAAACCTCCTACAGTGGCACAAATGAGATATTGCATATGTTCAACTCAGCTTTTATATGGTCAGGTAAGATGTGCAACTAAGTATAAACAGAAACCAATAACCTGACTAACAAGCTCTGCCATAAGAAATAAATATCCCCATGCTGCCATTATGCAATGAACATCCATTAGCATATAACCTTCCACTTACAAGCACACATGGGAATCCTGCCAATAGGACACTATATGCCGAAGATGATTAAATCAGCATTACAGAGCAAAGAGGACAAAAAGAGACCTTCTGAACAACTTAATTATAAGCACCACATTTACTGGAAGACAGAGTTTGAAATTTCTTATCACCAGCTATTTGTAAGATGAAATTTCAGACTAGCAAGAGAAAGACAATAACAGATTTAATGCCAACCAATTCTGCTTTTTGTTATAAATGACCTAACTTTAATGTTAGAGTGTTCACATAAAAGCTTAATTCTATTAATTAGCAATGATGCCGATGATGATGATGCCAATGATGATGATGATGATAGTGACTGGCTTTACTGAATGTACTACCCAGCTTCTGCTTTATGTGCTAAACATGAATTATGACATTTAACCATCACAACAATCCTGTAAGTCTAGTCTTATTGCTTATCCTATTTGAAAAGAAGGAAAAAAGATGCATAGAACCAGTAAGCATTACACTGAAGACAGAACTCAAAATCAGATGATTTGGATCCAGAGCCTGAGCTCCCCAATGAAACAACTTACTGCAGAGTTGAAAAGTTATTAAAAGCATAACGAGATTTCACATTTTACCTCTTTTACTTACTTGCTTTATAACTTTGGGCAATTTACACTAAAACTTAAATTTTTATATGCAAAATGAATATGAATAAGTATATCTAAAATCTACTAAACTTCTTGTAAAATTTAAATGTGATTAAGTTACGTAGTATACTATGTGGAGGAAGGATTTCAAAAATATTAGCTATTACTCTATTAAAAGGAAATTTGACTTGTCACATACCACATTATTCCTAAGAGATGACTTATTGGCTACAAGACTTATCCTTAAATCTTATAAGTACACTATAAATAAATCAAATATGTATTAAAATAAAGCAAAAAATGTATACTACTTTTAAATTATAAATCATATATTTGTAAAATAATAATTCTCTTTAAAGTATGACTTAAAACATTTTAATATGAAAACCAGGAAATATGGAGGGTGATATTATGTTTAAGACAACTATAGGATTTGACACCCAAATCTAATACAAATTTTTACAATTCTTTTTTTGTTTTGTTTGTTTAGACTCACTTTAAAATTTGAAATTCTTGGTTAACTCAACTTATAATATTTCATGCAATTATAGAAAATTTGGAAAAAAAGGTCTTCAATAACTTAAGAGCTGTCTTTAAGAAAACTGAAAATTTTTTTGTTTGTGTGTGTTGTCTTTGTCTGGTTTCGGTATTAGAGTAATATTTGCTTCATAGAATGTGTTTGGTAGTACTCCTTCCTTCTCGATTTTTTGAAAGAGTTTGTGTAATATAGGGACTATTTCATTTTTGAATGTTTGGTAGAATTCATTTGTGAAACCATCTGGTCCTGGGCTTTTGTTTTTGGGGAGGTTTTTAATTATTGTTTCAATTTCACTACTTGCGATTGGTCTGTTTAGGTGTTTTATATCTTCTTTGTCTAGTTTTGGGTGATTGTATAGTTTCAGGAATGTGTCCATATCCTCTAGGTTGTTATACTTGTTTCCGTATAGCTGTTTATAGTAATCTCTGATTATTTTTTTTATTTTTGCTGTGTCCGTTGTGATTTCTCCTTTTTCATTTATGATCCTATTTATTTGTGTTTTCTCTCGTTTTTTCTTTGTA
>PVIJ01021195.1:0-19061 GCA_004024925.1 Scalopus aquaticus | reverse complement strand
TATTCAGCATTCAAAAAAGACAAACACATGCAATTCGCAGCAACATGGATGGACCTAGAGGGGATCATGATCAGTGAAATAAGCCAGAAAGAAAGAGAAAAATATCGAATGGTTTCACTTATAACAGGAATATAGGGGAGCCAAATAAGAAAGCAACATTCAGCAGGGAAGGAGGGGAGGGGGAGGGCTCAAGAGGGGGAAGGAGGGGAGCACGGAGGACTATGGTGATGGCTCCACGGGTGAACAGGTGGCTGGTAACTTATGGGGAATACATAATAATGTAAAATATACGAATAACAAAAATAAATATTATATTTTTAAAAAAAGAGATTAACTAGGTTTACATCTTTTGTATCTGCTCCAGGGTTTATAGGTTCAAACCTCAAAACATGTATATTTCCACACTCTGCCCACTGCTAGTACCCCAACCAACAGTTTTCCCCTATGTTCCATTGGGCCCCTTCCTTCCCCCACTTCCACCTCACTACAGCCCTCCCTGTCTGATTTCCTCAGTTTTGCAGTCAGATGCTAAAAGTTTATTGCTGGCTTGGTTTTGACTGGCCCTTTGTAATGTTTCTCTATTTACATAAGATATTTTTCTATAAATGGATCTAATAGTCAAAGTATCTCTACTTTAAAAGTGCCAAAAGCTTCCAATGTGGATAATTAAAGTAAGATGAAACTGTATTGTATAAGAATGGTAAAAATAATAGTCAAAGAGGTCAAACACCTGTGCACTGAAAACAGTAAGACATTAGTGAAAGACACTGAGGAAGACACCAAAAAATGGAAAGATACTCTGTGCACATCGATTGGAAAATATAACAGTGTTAAAATGTGTGTGCTACCCAAAGCAATGTACAAATTAAACATAATCACTATCAAAATTCCAATTGCATTTTTCACAGAAATAGAACAAATGTTTCTAAAATTTTTATGGAACATAAAAAAACCCTAACGAGTCAAAACAATCTTGAAAGAACAAAGCTAGATGTATCCTACTCCTGGACTTCAAGCTTTTTAACAAAACTAGCAAACAACACAGTACTTTATTGACATAAAAGCCAACATATAGATCAATGGATCCAAACATATAGCTCAGAAATAAACCCACACATACACAGTAACTTAATTTACAACACAGAAGACAAACATATAAACAGTGAAAGAGAGTTTCTTTAATAAATTGTGGTAGGAAAACAGGACAGCCATATGCTAAACAATGAAAATGGACTACTATCTTATATAAATTCACAAACTTTAACTCAAAATGGGTTAAAGATTTTAAAATAAAGAAGGCCTAGAGTCATAAAACTCCTAGGAGAAAACTTCAGTTGTATGTTCCTTGACACAGGTCGTGATGTTGATTTTTGGATCTGATTCCAAAAACTAAGGCAACAAATGCAAAAATGAACAAGTGAGAATGCATCAAACTAAAAAGATTTTGCTCAGTAATAACAAAAAAAAAAAAATCAACAGAACAAAATAGCAACCTACTGAATAGGAGAAAATATCTACAAACCAAATATCTGATAAAGGGCCCACATCCTAAACATGTAAAGAACTCAGACAACTCAAAAGCAAAAGTTTTGATTAAAACTGGGCAGAATATCTAAATAGATATTTTCAAAAAAAAGATGTACAGACATGATCAAAAGGCACATGAAAAGATACTCAAAATCACTGCTCATCAGCAAAATCCAAATCAAAACCACAGTGAGACATCCCCTCAGACCTAATGCAATAACTATTATAAAAAAAAAAACCAAAAAACAAGAAACAAGCATTGGTAAGACTGTGGAGAAAAATGAATCCGTGTCCACCATCGGTGGGAATGGAAACTGGACAGTCAGAGAACTACCATAAGATCCAGTAATTCCACCTCAAGTATTATCTAAAGAAAATGAAAACACTATCTCAAAAGGATATGTGCACTCTATAATCATTACAGCATTATTTGCAATAACTAAGATATGAAAACAACCTAAGTGTCTAGAAATGGATGAATGGGTAAAGAAAGTGTGGTATACATACACAATGGAATATTATTTATTATTCAACATAAAAATAATTAAATCTTGCTATTTGTGCCATGGATGAACCTCAAGAGCAGTACGTTAAGTGAAATAAGTCAGAGAGAGAAAGACAAATACCCTATGATCTCACTTGTGGAATTTAATAAAACAAAAACAAACCCAACTACATTGACACAAACGGCAGATTCGTGATTTCCAGGGTGGGGCAGGAGCTGGGTGAAAATGATTTAGGGGGTCAAGAAGTACAAATTTCCAGCCATAAAATAAAGAAATCATAGGGATGTAATATACAACATGGCAGCTATACTTCGTACTATTATATTGCATAGGTGTAAATCCTAAGAGAATAATTTTTTAAATTTCTCATCACAGGAAAAAAATTGTAACTACCTATAGTGATAAACATTAATTAGACTTATTGTGGTGATCATTTCATAACATACACAAATATCAAATCATAATGTCACACACCTGGAACTAATATACTATGTCAAGTACATATCAATAAATTAAGAAAAGAATGGTACAATGTATAATTTATTTTTACAGAGTATAGATATTGGTCAGTTGAATACATGATTCTTTATCATACAGAGTGTGAGAGAAAATATTTTCAAGATAAATTTTTATGCTTATCACTGGCAATTTAAGTTCTAAGACTCCAAAGGATGCCAGATTATTTTATAAGGAAGTTTTGATTTCATTTTTAATACTCGAAGAAAATAAATGACTATTAATTTGTAGAAATGCTTCCTGTTTCTCTTGATATCTATTCCAGATCCATGATTCCATGATTTTATGAACAACAACAGCAAAAAAAAACCTTAAACATTTAGATATGTAAACACAGGTGCTTTTACACTTGTGAAACAGAAGTGTCCTTTCCCCTTTCCTAAAAAGGATTATTTTTAGTTCTCATTGTTTCTAAACATATTTTGGAGAGTCATGGATGCAATTGTGAAACTCATAAAAATATCCATCCTTTCCCCATAAAATGTTCTTACTCATCTCAGAATATTTTGCTAGTAAGTTTGGGAATGCTCAGAAACGCTTGGAAGTCAAGTTATTAACTGCCAATGCAAATCTCACTTTTCTATGAACAGGACTATGAATAAATACTATTGTAGTTTTGTGGAAGCATCACAGAATCCACACCAATCTTTCCTACTGAAATTTCTATTTCCATTTCCACACTGAGATGCAAAGAAGTAACTTTAATTGCTAGCCACAGAAAAGAAAATGGAAATTTTGAGACTTGACCAGTGATTTAGGGTTGTTTGCAGACTGCCATTCTATATAATCCACTTCAAGATACCTATTAGCCACCACCCAGACTTTCGATTTATTTCCCCCAAATATTCTTAAATTATCCAGATAAAAAATAACCACAAATATATTTCCAGATTTTCAAGCATATTCATTAGTAATTTAAAAACTGCAGCTAGGATATATTTAAAGACTGCACTTTAGGGAATAATTAAAATGTTTATTGTGCATAGAGAATAGTTAAAATGTTTATTGTGCAGCCAGATATCAAAAATTAAAAGTTGGATATGTGCCAATTGTACAATACCATGTTACAAAAATAAAGAGAAAATTGAAGTATATTCCTGGTTGAGACGTTATCTGAATAATCTAGTTTTTTTATCTTTCAGTACAATTTTATATCCTTCAGGTAATGCTTCTGGCTTTATTGCATACAAAATAGCTACAATTTTGGTAAACTAAAAAATAACTAGTATACCCTTTTGAAAGTAGATCGACCTTTTTAGTAACATGGCATTTATTTTATTTCTAAAATAATATTTTCTGTTTTGAGCTCTACTGTGTAAAATATATGTCTTCAATTGAACTTATAATAAACTAAGAATTGTGCTATTATTTCAATTTTACACAGTATGATTTAAATACAACAATGTAACACTTTACTTTCCTATTGGTCAAATAGTGAAACACAACTATTACTTTAGTATTTGAAGAGTCTATGAGTTCTACTCAAGGTTCAGAAGTCTTATTCTTTTGAGGTTTTGTACAGTAATTTTTTATTAGTCCAAAAACATCCATCCAACTACACACAGCTCAAATTAACTCTTTCAGATAGGTAGAAGATTCTCGGACACACTACATTTCTCTTAAGAAGCATTAAAGTCAGGTTAACGTCATAGTAAAATTACTGCCCTTAGCTGTCTTTTTCATTTTTCAGTCTCTACGGACTAGTACTGAAATTAAGTAAAAGGATGTTGGTAAATGGCCTAGATGCCCTGGCATTTTAAAACAGTAAATGCAGTTAAGTTTGGATAAATAGATTGATCTTCAAACACTGACCAACCTTTTAAGGAAAAGCAAGAGTAGAAAAAAAGAACCTAGGGAGGCTCCCTCAACAACTGCGCAGGAAGTCTGGAAAAGGAAACACTTCCCCGAATAACGGAGAGTCCCTACAGGCACTGCAGTACACTTTTTACCTCCTCACAATAACATTCTGCAAAAAACCGCTCTTTAAGAGTACAAGAAACTTTTTTTCTGACAAATTTGACATGATTTAAAATGACTTTTTAAAGAAAAATCTTCTCTCCAAACAACCATATGAAGCACATCATTCATACCTCTGTGTATCAGACTCTAAAGATAACTGCCAGTGGTAAAATCTGTTTCCCATAGGTAACCTGCATTTGTGTGGAGATTTGTTGTTATTTTTTAAATTACACTTGCTGAACTTTGATTTTTTTTGACATGATACATCTCTTTATTTGACATGATACATCTTTTAATATCTTTAATAATGTCATAATTTTCTTCATTAAGATGTTCCATGTCTTACAAATATATTTCTAAGAACTTTATGGATTTTTGCTACTAAAAGTAAAGTTCATTTTCACTATTTTTCTGATTGTATCTCTGTATAATATTTATGAACATTCTTTTCACATCTGAAGATGTCACTGAAAGTCTTATTGGTAATGGCATCTTTTTGTTTATGTTTATTTTATTTATTTTTTTTATTGAAGTGCCATTGGTTGACATCCTTGTTAGTGTTTTAGAATTATTATCTCCCCCCTCCTCTTCTTTAATTGACAGTGACAATGGAGACTTTCAACCAAGTACAATATAACTCTTTCATGGCTTCTCTGAATTTCACTCAGAATTTTAGTGTCCCTAATATATATAGTATTTATTAGTATTGAAGGTTATGTTCTTGGAACAGCAATCATAAATGTATTTAAGAACAGTTAAATAGTAGAAAAATGGGAAAAATCTTAATAAAATAAATCCATCAAACTTTGGTTGAGAAACAGCATTGGAAGTCCATCACAGTCATGAAGAGTGAGAAACATGTATTAACTTCTTTTAGACCATCCAGAAATGCCAGAACAATATCCAAGATAAGCTATGGAAAATGTTTCTGTAAAAAATTGTGACATTTTCTTTATTACATGTGTTCTCATTCACGAGACTGTAGAGGCTGAGAACACATATATCCTATATCTCTTCTAATAATTACCCAGAAGTATTTATTGATAAATATGTGTTAAATGTTTATTACTTGCCGATGATGGGATTTATGTTCTAATGGGAGAGACATACAATAAACACATGAATAACAAGTTATATAAAAATATAAGAAGTGCTAGGTGACCAAGAAATGGTGCCATTTCAAGGAATAACAAGAATAGACTTGGTGATTTTTAGTTAAGAGGATAGACAAAGGCTTATCTACAACTAATTTTTAGGCTGATTCCTAAAAGTGAGAAGGTTTTAGACATACAGAACTACAGGTTGCTGTGTTGAGTATTATGCAAGGTCAATGCAGAATTGCTTTTCATTACACTTGACTTATTTTTTTTATTATTATCTTCAATAGAAAGTCAAAATGGAACATTGGATAGATTTAAGTGATTCTGTCTCTACAGCTTTTTAAGGAATATTTTCTCCTATCCAGGCCACAAATCCTCTCTTCTTAGCATCATAGACTATCAATTAAATCTAGGTCAGCAACTGTAGAGTTTAAAAAAGCCACATTAATATCCCTGACATTTCTGCTGATGTTAGTGGTACTTCTTTTTGCTCTGGTACAGTGGTAAGTGCATTCTGAAGTCCCAAATCATTAGTAACTCTGTTCTGAAATTAATAAACTAGGTAAGTAGCATTAGATATTAGAGTATAATGTGTATGTACTGTAAAAACTATAAATCACACTACTACATATTTTGTTGCATTCACCATGGGGTCACTCTATGCAAGAAAAGAGCGTGTCCTTTGTTTTCAAAATCAAATGATTCAGTATTAGAATGCCAATCAAGTTATTACTTCTTCAATTGCATGCTTATAATAGAGAAGTAAGGTGTCATTATTGTGTGATAAGCAAAAATAAAATCTATACCAGTACCTCTATTTTGTTCCCTTACTATGCACACAACATTTCAAATGTCATTCAACTTAGATAACATTTTCTTGAATGAGAAATACTATTATGTGGTCCCAAAGGCAACAATGGGCCATCAGTATTCTAATTCTGGTCATTGTTATTTTCATATTGTGCTTATAAAAGGAAGAGCAACATTTAAGACATTGAGTCCTTTCACTTTATTTTCTTTTTTAAGTTAGGTAACACTACTTTATATCATTGTGCATTAGAAGTATAGGTTCATGAACTGGAAGAATAAGCATTGTCAGAATGGTCATCCTACCCAAATCAATACACATATTCTACACAATCCCTATCTAAATTTCAATAGAATTCTTCAAAGAAATAGATCTTGGGTTTTACTGTCAGACAGATAGGGTTTTGAAGCCTGACTTCATCATTTACTACTTGTGATTGCTGATAAGTTAGTTAACATCCTTTATTCTATTTCTAAATATACTGGTACTGGTTCATAGTATAGCTATCAAAATTAAGTAAGATAATACATTTAAAGAAGTGTTAGCACAAGGTAAATATCAACCATTGAAAGTTACAATTAATTATCATTGTTACGGATTAAAGGTGTAATTGTTTTTTTGTATAGAAAAATAAAGTTTTCTTATATTTTCCAGCATTTTTCTATATGCTATCATCATCCAAATTCTACCCATCATTTAAGATCCCTTTAATAGTAAACTTGAATAACATGGGCCATGACATTAGTTGGAGTTAGAGACCAAGAAGAGGTTAATAAAAGGGTTCATACTAACCTAGAAGACTAAAATTAAGCAATTGGCAATATTTTAACATCTTTTCAAAAGAGATGTTAGAAAAAAAAGCACTATTCTCAAAACTTCTAAGTTTGCTCCTTTCCACGACTTTTCAAATTTTGAGGAGACTCAATCTTCTTTACATGAAATTTTAATATAAAAAAAATAATCATGGAATTTAGTCAACAAAAAAACCTGAGCCATAAAGGAAATACTTTTGGAGGAATTACAGCTAAGTTACTGTCATAAGTTGCTGAATGTGCTTTTTTAAGTAATATAAAATAATTTCAAAACAAGCAATATATTGTTAAACAAAACTACAAAATTTTACTTAGTTTTATTAGCTAGCTGAAAATTATTTTAACCATTGTGTGCTCCTTTCTGTTAGTCCACTTTTTCACTTAAATGTTCCTTTTACTAACACCAGAGATCTCAGATCTGTCTCAGTTCCAGAGTTATCATTAAATTTGCTTCTCTTCAAAAGCCTTATTAGTCCACCCAAACCAAGAAGTATGCTCTATGCCAGCAATCTTTTTACTTTACTTGATCCCACTTATAACAAGTTTCAAGATGAAAGTATTTTAATTTGGGCCTCCCCGGTGGCGCAGTGGTTAAGCACTGCGCTGTGGAGCTGTTGGCAGCGGTGACATGAGTTCGACGCCCGGCCAGGGAGAATCCCACATGGCGTGGCAGACCTCTCCTGCCTCGCCCGCTGCTCCCCTCAGCAGTGTATTTCTGATCTGTCTGTTCTGTTCCCTGCTCTGGCTCTGGCTCTGGTGAACCCTCTCGCCGCCCCATGCCTCTGGCCTGTACCGCAGCTTGTATGTATAAATAAAAAAATAAATCTTTAAAAAAAAAAGAAAGAAAAAAAAGGAAAGTATTTTAATTTATGACTTAGTGATCTATATCGAGAAGACCACAATTATCTTTTCCAATGACATATTTTTAATAGTAGGTTTATGTTAAGCACTCAATAAAATTTCAAATTAATGAAAGGACAAAGAAGCAGTTTAGTTTTGTTCTGTAAAAGGAAGTCACAGGGAAGAAAATGAGTTAAATTTAAAGCAAGAGAAGTTAACATATTTGTAAACAAGAATCTCACTAAAAATGTGAGAGACTATAACATATTGACCTGGGTGTATAGTCTTAAAGCAATAGAATTTGTAGAATTTGGATATTTATATTTGGGAATCATTATTCAACAAACAGATAGACCATGAGTGGGGGTGGAATGTGGATGTTTCAAGTATGAAGAATGATAAATAGTAAAGAAAAATATTATAAAGAATACCAGTCTTGAGAGGGTGGGTAGTCAAGAATTTTAATTCATTGGGAAGGATCAACATTGATAGCAAAGACAGGAAGAATATAATCACAACCTAGAAAAATGAGAATATTTCAGGAAACAGAAAGTGATCATTGGAGTGAAATGGTGCTTACAGGTCAAGGAAGAATATAAATGGATGTCATTTGGAGTTGTCAACAAGGAAGTTACTAGTTGTCTCAGCAAGAACAGTTTCAATAGAAAAGACTGGAATGAGCGGAGACAAACTGGAATTAATATTGGAAAAAGTGTGAGAAGGGAGCTATTTTGAGAAACCGAACCAGGAAAGGACAGGTCCATAGTTCCTTCTAGAATTCTGAATATTTCATTTAAGTAAGGTAAAGAAACACCTGTTGTATATAAATGTTACTCCAATGATGTCTTAACAGCACCACCAAATTAAATATATTAAACATTCCATTAATTTTCCTAGATTAAAATACATAAATGAATGAATATTCATGCTAAATTCAATAAGACTATAAATAATCTCTTGTCAGTTAAAATCTGATTAGGTTTTGACCAGCTAAATAAAATTAAACTTTTGGTTTTTCAACCTCTCTGAATATCTGGATTATGATTGAAAAACCTTATGTGGTGTTTGCTGGAGAGGAATTTTCCTTTAAGAACTTTGTTTTGTTTTCTTTTGTTTGGGTTTGACTACTATTACCAAAGTAACAAAAACATTTCTGGAAAATGATATTGGAAATCCTAAGAAAGGAACAGCTAAAAGTTGAGGGGAGAGAGGAGATTTCTAATAGAATTCAGTTTCCTGAGAAGTCAATTTATAAGAAAATCCAGAGGACACAGAGAGGATCTAGCATATCATAGAGAAATGGAATGCCTTTAAGTTATACTCAGAGAAAGCGAAAGGAAGGGAATTTATTCAGTTGGTAGAAGGGAGATAATAGAAATCATATTTAATAGTTTTTATTTTTTTCTGTGAATGTGATAAAAGTTATTGCTAGGAGTTGAAAGAGCAGAAGAGGGCAATGTTTGAAAGTGGGATAACTGTAAAATACTCTTTGAAGATTGTAGAAAAACAAGAATTACTAGAAATGTGCTATAAAATAATAAGGCTTTATGAAATAACTGAATTATTATCTCTATAAGAGTCTATGAAATTATAGATCCTTTCTAGGCATTAAGATAGAGGACGAGGTAAGACAAAGTCATCCTTCAAATTAAATCTTGGAAGAGAGAAATTTTAATTTGTAGCAACCATTCAGAAATTGAAACTTTAAAAATAAACATGTTCTCAATTTATTTAAATTTATTGGGCAGAAGAATATAGCAATAGACTCTAGGGTCAGGATTTTAAGAACTAGTGCTGAAATGTCAAATTATTATAACTAAATTATAACAAAAGAAGTTGGTAAAATAAATCCATATGAAAGTCAACTATTTGACCTCAAGTAATAACATGATGAAAATGTCTTCATGATTATATAGATTATCTTTTAAATAAAACATAATGGAAGTGTCAATATAGTGAAAGTTTATTTTTCATAAAATAATCATTTTTTAAAGTTGTCTTAACCCTCTACTGCTGTATGTTGATCTTATAGAGTGTTCAAATCATGTGTTGTAGAAAACTGGCTTTATTTCACAAAGTCCTCTGGGGCAGACACCTGAATCATATTAGCAATTATAAATCATGTAAAACACATTTCCTTGACTAGCCATAGCATTTTCTGGTGAGAAATATCTTTCATTGCCTCCTGAGGGAACCATAAAATATAAAAGAATCTCACTAAAAATGTGTATCAAGAATTGTTTCTTGATTACAGTGTCATGCATCATGGTGGTGTGGTTTAAAGACTTTGTGCTTCCCTTCAAAACACTGGTCTTTGAGCACTTCTAGATCAGCAACTCAAAATGTAATGTCCTGAAACCTGGCACTCAAATTGCAAACTGAGATGATTACTTTTTTATAAGAATTAGTGCAAGTCGGTCAAGCCATTTCATTTTTTTTAATGTAGTTTCTAGGACTTTTCAAGTCATCCACAAATATAACACGTTCTCAGTACTTTTAAAGATTAATAGTTCAGCAATATGTTGTGCAACAGCAAGATAAAAATTAAATATATAAAGGCTGATGCCAGGAGAACTTACTTTTTTATTCCTGGATATAAAGAACAAAAAGAGTGAATATTGGTCTCAAGTGCCTTTCAACTAGCAACAAGACAGCAACTATTCTCAACATACTAAATGCAAATCAAATTTATAATCTCTATTTCAGATCCTCAATTACTTAGGTTTTATTTTATTGGGTGAATTAATTTCTACATACACACACACTTGCAGAGAAAGATCTGACTTTGAGATTTAGATAATCTGTGTGAGGGTGAGCAACTCCGGGTGAGGGCAGTGTTTTAGGTTCTCAAATATTTTCACAACTATTGATACAGAAAAAAACAAATAGACGTGTGAAAATATGTGGACCATCACAGTATGCTTACAAACCATATTTTATTTAAAATAAAAATAGAGAAATTTCAAAACTCAGTCTCACTTCCATAATGTATTCAAAACTACAAAATGGCCCCATTATTCCTACTATTCAGTGTCACCTTCTAATCCTCTAAATGAGGAAACTATCTTAGACATCATTTTTTAAAGTTATCACATGGCATGTCAACTCAATTTGGACTTAACGATGAATTGTATTGAAAGGATCCTCTTCCTTCCAGAACTATAAGTCAGGTAAGCATTAGTGATCTCAAACAATCATTAAACCAGCTCACATGCCTTTCAAATCTAGGTTACTGATTTTTATCTGCTTTACTTAATTAGGCTTTCAATATCCATCAATGATTGGTTTTAATTATTATGTTGATGGTCTTAGTCAATTTCCGTTTACATTAGAAAAGCACTACACATTGGTATTTTCCAAAAAAAAAAAATACAAATTAATTAGCATAGACAGTGAAAGACTACAACTTTCAATATATGATATTAATATGAAAATATATATATGAAATAAACAGATATGAAATTCTGATTCCCTTTTTCTTGCTGTGCCCTTTCTATGAATGCAAGCACTTACTCTTTAATAATAAAAAACATTAACAATGCATTTACTCTGTATCAATAACACACAGAGTTGGAATTTGAACCCAGGCGGTATGACTCTAAAGCAAAAGTTCATAACCAATAATTCCTTCATAAGCACATCTTTAAAATTTCATTAACCTATTGGAAATTAAAGCACAAAATATTGAGAAATTATTATAAAACCTGGTGCTAGATATTTTAAAGTCTTCAACACAAAATGACCTCCAGCATTGTCCATTACAAGGAAAAACTGCGATGGAATGTGGTCTATAAGTAGCAGATATTAAGAAATTAGTTTGGGGTATAGTAAATAATTTAGTGGGAATAGCAGGAAATATCCCCCCTCGGCAGTTTTACTACTGCCCAGGTTTGTCTTGGAACGCTTCAAGTTTTAGTATTAAAAGGTCCATGTACTAGGTGATACCACAGTCCTTGGCAAACGAGAATGACTGGGCATATCGTATGGCCTGTTAAAAGTAATACTCAACTAAACAGGTACTAAAACAAATAACTACACAAATTTTCACAGAAGTACAGCAGCAACTCATAATAGCTAAAAGTGGAAACAACCCAAATGTCTGTTAATGAATGATACTAAAGACTGCAAAACCATTTAGAAGGTTATGATTATCTCCTATATTTGAGATAATAAAGGCCTATTAGGGTGGAGCTAATGCATTTGGTTAAAAAAAAGCTATTTGCCTTGAAGAAGACAAATAATTGTGCCCAGAAAATTACACAGAAATACTGTATGACAATACTTAGAAGTGCTGAAGAAATCAAAAGGCAGGCTGTTTGGTGGAGACAGTCATAAATTTTAGGTAGAAATTGGGTCAAGAAATATCCAGACAGTGGAATACTATTCAGCCATCAAAAATAATGAAATTCTAAGGTCACACTACAGCATACATTTAACATTAAAATATATTAGGTGAATGAAACCATAGACAAAAGGTCAAGTATTGTATGATTTTGTTTATATGTAACTTCCACAATACTTAGATTCATATAGACAGCATATAAACTAATACTTTCCAGAGACTATGGGAAGGAAGATTAGGAAAGAAATATTTAATGGATCAGGGGTTTTCTTTGAGAATGATGTACAAATTGTATACATCATTAAATACAACATATACCATGTTCACAAAGTATAAAATCCAAATCCCATAAATTTTGGAAGTAGAAAGAAATGATCGTGACATAAATTTGGTAATGTATTAAATGCCACTAAATTGTTTACTTAAAAATAGTTGATTTTCTGTTTTGTGAATTTTACCTCAATAAAAAATTGTGGTACTTAAAATTCTAGAGAGTAAATAGCAACATTTTAGAAGGTCACTAATGCATAGAACTCTAAGAAATATTAATGAACTAGTCTTACAAGATACTTAATTATATTATTTAGAATAATTATTAAAGATTAAGTGATATTAATTATTGATTTTAGAATATGCCAGCTTTGCTTTTTTAATTCTGATATATATTTCTAAAAAAAAGTATGTCTTTCTTTAGTCATATCTTAAGAGTAGTTTCATGAATAAAAGCAAGTGACTATTGGTCTTAAGTTATATTCAGTTGTGTCATACCTATAACCTCTCACTGTCTATAATATTATGAGAAAACAAAAAAGGTCACAGACATACATGCTTAAAACTATTACAAACTATAATACAAGAACAGCCTTTGACCCAAACCAAGTGATTTGCTAAAAGACACAGAGTAATAATATTTTAGCAAATTCCCTTTAGGAAAATAGTTTTACTCTTTTATTTTTAGGATTTAGTGAGAAAAAGAATTTGCAGCTACTCTAACTTGTATCAATTGAAGCATTAAATTTCATGATTTGCTTATTCATGGAAGCATGTGAAATCAGATATAATATTCCTACCAAGAAATAATATTCTTACTACCATTTAAAGATTCTTATTCACTAAGCCAGTAGGAAAAATGAAAATTAACCTCAGTGCTTAATTTTTGTTACTATAAATCTTGCCTTCCAGATTATGACCATTTTTTTTTCAGTTGAAATGCAGTTTCCAAATGCACCATTGATTTTTCTTACAGCATATAAACTCATCTGTATATGAACTAATAGGCAAATGAAATTCTACCTCTAAAATTAGATTTTGCACTCTCACTTTAGTTACTAGTGTTCCATTACCCTTCCTTTGCTGCCAAAACACATTACTTCAAAACTAGAGCACATTATGATTAGAAATCATTACACCAAAATACATTTATCTTTATTTTGGGATGCTGTTGTTTCATTATTGTTAAATATTCATTTTATGAAAGAACATGTGATTGTTTTTCTGGCAATGTTTCCTATAGATCTTTGATTTTTCCTATTCCATCAAGCTTCCTGAATTGAGCATAATTATTTTTCAGATGATAATATCAGAGAATTTTATTATGTACAACTCCGACTAGCATCCTTATATTTTCATGGTGCACCTTGTCCTCAAGCAAGCAATCAATAGAATGGAGAACAAAATGACTTTTTCAGAATATTCACTTAGCATGCCTCCATGTAACTAAACAGTTTTCTTTGGGGCAGTGGTCAATGAATATTTCAATTATTTTGTTATCTGTTAAAATCATTTAATGAACATTAGATTAAAGCACATAAAAAGATGTATTAGAAATTGTTACTGACCTCAGATACTTCAGATTATAAGAAATTTGCAAAATTTATAATAAATAATCAGTGATATTATGTGCATTATGGGTATTCCAAGAAAAAGGGAAAGTTTTCATAAGAAATTTGAGACAGTGTAAATGAAATTGTGTAATTAGGAGTATTCAAGCTGTACTTGCATTACAATAATAGGACCAGAAACATAGACAACAGGAAAAGATAATAAACACAAATATAATAAATGAAAACAAGGCCCAAAACATGAGTTTTGACTTATTGTTAACTACTTTAAACTGATGAACGTAAGACGGTTGAAATTCAGTCTACAGACAAGGATAAATTTTGGGAGGTTTTCACTCTGCACCCAATCTGATAAACAAAATGAACATGGTGGTGGGGCATGATCACTTGCAGAAGAAAGATGCTAGAGACTGCAAAACCAGTTAGAAGTTTATTATACCCCCCATATTTGAGATAATAAAGGCCTGCTAGGGTGGAGCAAATGCATTTGGGAAAAGAAAAAGACGACTTGCCTTGAAAAAGACAAATGCACCTAGAAAATTATACAGGAGTACTGTGTGACCATTAGAAACAGTGTAGAAATCAGAAGGCAGGCTGTTTGGTGGAGAGAGTGATACATTTTAGGTAGGAAGACCTCCGTGTGTCCCACCTTCTGGGTCTGTCCACTTTATACCTATTGTTCAGATATAATTATAATAAGGCTAAATTATTTTCCTTTCTCAGAAATACTTTTGTTTCCTTTCTTTTTGATCATAATTTAAATGAAATTACTTGAATCCTAATTACACCTAACAGAGTCACATACAAAATATACTGCAGAATATGCAATAAATACACTGGTCAATAGTGAGATCATTACTGACTTTAAAAGACCCTAATCTGTAGTATCTTGGTGTGCTGAACATGAATATAACCCTGAAAAATTTTTATTAACTCTTGTTTTGAAGATATTTCATATAATCCATTTTATATGTTCCACCATGTAAATTTATTCAGTAGGACTGCAACAACATCCTAAATCAGCCTAGAATGATGTAATATTGCATTGTATTGCATAATACCATCAAGCACACATCATCCAGAGCTGATTGCATCATTTTCTAATGCAATGCAATACTACTTACTGCTAGGCGGCTGCTGAAGTAAGCTGACGTCAGCAGTGCACTATAGAAAGCCCTGTCGGAAAGATTGAGCATTGAAAATATTTCAGACTTTGCGCGAGACAGTTTAAGCTACTGTTCCATAGAACTGTTATTATTTTATCCATTTATGCACAATACAGAAGAGTAATGCCTCGAATGTGCTTTAACAGTGTGGACAATTTCTGCTCTTTGTGGGGAAGTGACATTTGCCAACCAGAAGAAAAGTATCACTTCTCAAGTGAAGGCTTCTCATCTTTACTTCAGATGCAAGGTTGGTGACCAAGACAAGGCTTGGGCCCCACATATATGCTGTACTGCAGGTACAACACAGCTTTCACAGTGGTTCAATGGCAAAAAACCATCAATGCCATCTGTAGTCCCCAGGGTGTGGAGAGAGCCAAACAACCACATAAAAAAAAAGACTTGTACTTCTACTTGGTTACTCCTCTTTCCAGCAAAATAACAAAGCAAAAGAAGTCGAGAATAGTCTACCCAAACATTCCGTCTGCATTGAGATGACCGATTCACCAACTTGCTGCAGGGTGATGTGAAACAAGCATGTAATGCTTTTTGCCTAGTGTCTACAAACTTTTTTGGGAATGATACTGCATCAGCAGTATCAGAAACTTGGCTGCAGTATGTCTCTAAAGATCCACTTCCTTCATTCCCATCTGGATTTCTTCCCTGAAAACTGTGGTATGGTTAGTGATGAACATGGTGAACATTTTCATCAAAATAGCGCATCAATGGAACAAAGATACCAGGGAAAATGGTCCACTACAGTGCTGGCTGACTACTGCTGGACACTCCCCCGAGATGCTCCTGAGCAGCTGTACAAGAGACAAGAGAAGAAATCTAAGAAGTAGTCTATCACTTCACTTTTTGCAGGTATTAACTGTAGGCCTATTACTATAGGCATGCATTTCATGATGTAAACATTTATTTATTGCAGATTACAAAAAAACTAGAGCCAAAATTATAAGTTGACTGTCATATTCATGCTGAGCACATATGAATTGAGAGGAATGACTAATTTTATTTCAGTAACATGACTTTTGTAAAAATTTGTTGACCAGTGATTGGCATACATTTCATGATCTAAACATCAATTTATGCATATTACCAAAAAACTAGAGCCAAAATTAGAATTGACTGTCATGTTCGTGTTGAGCACATAGAAATTGATAGCAAATGACTAATTTTATTTCAGTGACAAGACTTTTGTAAAACTTTGTTGACCAGTGGTATCAAAGATGAGAAACTAGAATCCAATTCAGGCTAAAAAGAAGTATGTGTGATTCAGTCTAGATGGGATTTTTTTTTTATGAGAATAGTCTAATTTACTGACTGACCAGATGAAATCTAGAGGTTGAAAATTGATTTGTAGCCTGAAAAAAATAAAAACAAAGACACTTATGGATCAGAGGAGTTGTCCGTCACGGAGGCAAACTGGAATGGTGCAGTATCGTTACAACCAAAGATGATGAAGATTTTACAAAACAGAGATAGAGCCCTGTAAAATATGCAGATATCATGGAGTTAAAGTCCAAGATTAGTTCACTGATTTTATGACTAAAACACTGTGAAAGAGTAAATCTCTGAAATATGAAGATTATCACCCAGATAACATTAAATTCAGCCTAGTGGCAATGGACAGGATTGATAAACAAAACTGAGAAACTAGTTTATTTGCCAGTGTAAAATAGATATTTCTCCTTGCCCTGCCCCTGCCAATGGTGTAATAACAAGTGCTTTGGAAAATGGCAGCAAGACATACACCACAGCCAGCTGCTTCCCAGTCCAAAGGTAGTTTCTTGGAATGGGGCATACTTTTTATATAAGGGACTTGGTGGTATTTGTTGAAAGATAGTATATTGGCTTAAGAATCCAAAATTTTCACTGTAACTAAATGAATGGCTAGTGGTGAATTGGAAGCAGCAATTTGATGCTTTGAATTCACAGTTCGGATTTTTCAAGGTTAAAAAGATTTATGTCTAGGCCTCCTTGGTGGCCTAGAGGTTAAGTTTCATCACTACCATCTCAACAGCTTGAGTTCAATCCCCAGCCATGGAGCTAACCCACATGGCACAGCAGACCTCCCCTGTCTCTCCCACTGCTCCCCTCAGCAGTGTATTTCAGTATATCCACCTGTTCTGCTCCCCACTCTGTCTCTGGTGAATCCTCTCACCACCCCACACCTCTGGCCTGCAGCCCAGTTCTTCTACACAAAAATAAATAAAATCTTTTTTTTAAAAAAAGATGTGTCTGAAAGAAAGTTGGAGGAGGAATGTCAGTAATGCAGACACAAACACTGGGCCTACTGAATGGCTGAAGAAGTGAGGTCTCAGAGGAGCAGGAGAGAACAGATTCAAAGACTGGTATAGACAATCAAAAAATGGGCAGAAAAGCTGAAAAGACACTTCTCCAAAGAAGAAATGCAAATGACCAACAGGCATATGAAAATATGTTCAATATCACTTATCCAGAAAGTGCCAATTGAAACCACAATGAGATACTAACTCAAGTTAATGAGTTTTCAGATTCTCGCGAAGAGGGAGGCAGAGAGAACTATAAAGAAGGAAGCATGTGGTGACTCATTTAGGAGGGTGAACATGTAGCAAGGGCATGAGTCCAGTTTCATATGCCAATTAAGACTGCTGTTCCTTATAGAACAGGTAAGTGGAGTAGCTCCAAAGGCAATTGAATAATTGAGCTCAAAAGAGTAAGTGTGTTAAAGATAGTGGAGTGGCAATATTCACATATGGAGAGCATGGAGGACACTGCAAAGGGCATAGGAAATCCTGAGGAAAACATATATTTAAGGCAGGTAGAGAAGTAGGAATATGTGTCCAGCCACAAAAGAGCAATCTGAGAGGCAACAGCATAGCCAGGGGAAAAAAATCTTTCACTGAAGTCAAAGAGTTGAAAGAAGAAATCACAATCCACACCGACAACCAGTGATGACCTCGTCAGCGTTCAAGGAGGAGGGGGAGAGGGCGGAACCACAATTTGCAGCATTTGCTGATCAGTCAAAAGCATACCTCATCGAATGTTTCAGACCACCAAGGTGATGAAAAGGGGTGCTCATAATTCCAGAAATTTTAACTATTGACGGATAAAAGCTGCCTCTTGCACTCCACTGCATCAAGTTTAACAAAAATGGGCTTGTGAATTTATTTGGTAGATTACAACAGTGGTTCATTGATACAAATTTCTATGTGTTTGTGCTGGGGTGAGGCTGTTGAGAAAGGAGGGAAAGAGACAGTGCCCTAGGGGCCTAAGTACAAATGTACTTTTGCTTCACACAAAAACTCTTTATCCTGCATTCTTAACTGTGGCAAAAAAAGCTGACCCTGATAGAAGGCAAGCTGATGACCTATCTCACTAAACAAATCTTCCTTGATGTTCCAGGCACTTGCAGTTGTATAGATTTCTTTCCTGTCCACTGACAGATGAGCAAGCCTTAATCAGCAAATGCTGCAAATTGTGGCTCCCGCCCTCTCCCCTTCCTCCTTGATAGCTGACGAGGTCATCACTGGTTGTCTGTGTGGATTGTGATTTCTTTCAACTCTTTTTTTTTTAACTGTTATTTATGTCTTTTACATTTTGTATTCCCCATGGTCCCTTGTATTCTTTTCTATTCCATTTTGTGCCCTTGCCCTCCCCCC
>PVIJ01021194.1:0-19068 GCA_004024925.1 Scalopus aquaticus | reverse complement strand
AACATAAAAAGGAAAAAGGGAACCTCCGTACCTCATGGAGGCTGAAATCCACATTACTGGAAAACCAATGGATCAACAAAGAGATCAAAGAAGAAATTAAAAAATATCTAGAACTGAATGACAATGAGGACACAACTTTCCAGAACGTCTGGGACACAGCAAAAGCAGTAATAAGAGGAAAATATATAGCATTACAAGCGCACATCAAGAAACAAGAAACAACCCAAAGAAACAATTTAATCTCACATCTCAAAGAACTAGAAAATGAACAACAAAAACCCCAAAAGACAGTTTAAGAAAGGAAATAATAAAAATCAAAGCAGAACTAAATGAAATGGAAATAAAAAAACAATCCAGAATATTAATGAGACCAAAAGCTGGTTCTTTGAAAAAATAAGCAAAATAGACAAACCACTAGCCAGGCTTACAAAGAAAAAACGAGAGAAAACACAAATAAATAGGATCATAAATGAAAAAGGAGATATCACAACGGACACAGCAAAAATAAAAAAAAATAATCAGAGATTACTATAAACAGCTATACAGAAGCATGTGTAACAACCTAGAAGATATGGACAAATTCCTAAAACTATACAATCACCCAAAACTAGACAAAGAAGATACAGAACACCTAAACAGACCAATCACAAGTAGTGAAATTGAAACAGTAATTAAAAGCCTCAAATAAAAAAGAACAAAGAAACTCCGAGAGCTCAGACACCATGAGGAAAGGAATATAAGAGTCATAGGAGCACCAGAAGGTCAGGAGGGAGACCAAATAATTCAAAGAGATAATAGAAGAGAACTTCCCAAACATGAAAAAGGAAATGACAATAGACTTACAGGACTCCAAGTTATCTAATGAAAGGAAAACCACAGCTAGACACATAATTGTAAAGCTCCCAAAGGTCAAAGACAAGGAAAAAAATAACAAAATGATAAGGGCGAAGAAGCGGATAACCTATAAAGGAAAATCAATCAGGATGACAACAGACTTCTCAGAGGAAACACTACGGGCTAGGAGAGAATTGACTGACATATTTAACAAACTCCAAGCCAACAAATTCCAACCAAGAATACTCTACCACACAAAGCTCTCCTTCCTCTACGAAGGAAAGATAAAAAACTTTTCAGACAAACAAAACCTCTAGAAATTCATCACTACTAAACCCCCACTCCAAAAAATACTACAAAAAACACTAAAGTCAACCCAACAAAAAAATGAATAAGAAGAACAGAATTAGGTAAGGAAAAAAATCACGAAAAGGCCAACAAGATGGATAATACAGTTGTCAATGTATCAATATTAACTCTGAATGTAAATGGATTAAACTCATCAATAAAAAGACACAGAGTAGCAGATTGGATTAAAAAAGAGAATCCAACCTTTTGTTGCCTACAGGAAACACATCTAACTATAAAAAAATAAACACAGATTGAAAGTAAAAGGTTAGAAAACAATTCTACAAGCAACCAGGCCAAAAAAAAAAAAGTAAAGAAAGGCACAAACAGCTATACTTATATCAGATAAAATAGACTTCAAAGTTAAAAAAGTAAAGTAAAAAGAGACATAGATGCTCATTACATGTTGATTAAAGGGACAATTTATCAAGAAGACATAACAATCATCAACATATACTCACCAAATTAAGGTCACCAATTTATATATGACAACTATTATCAACTCTGAAGAGTCATTAGAGAAAATACATATATAGTATGAGACTTCAACACTCCACTCTCACCAATGGACAGATCAACGAGATAAAACATAAGTTAAGACACTAGAGCCCTAAATAAAAACACAGACCTCATGCATTTAACAGACATATACAGGACACCGAACCCCCAAAAATGTGAGTACACATTCTTCTCAAATGTACACAGATCATTCTCCAAGATAGATCACATACTGAGACATAAGACAAACATCAACAGATACACCAAGATCAAAATCATGCCAACTATCCTCTCCAACCATAAAGTCATCAAACTGAAAATAAACCACGAAAAGAAAACAAGGAACCCCCCTACCTCATGGAGATTGAAAGACACACACTACTTGAAGACCACTGGATCAATGAGGAGATCAAAGAAGGAATTAAAAGTTCCTGGAGACGAATGGCAATGAGGACACAACTTTCCAGAATGTATGGGACAAAGCAAAAGCAGTTATAAGAGGAACATACATAGCAATACAGGCTCACATCAAAAACAAGAAAGATCTCAAAGAAACAACCTATTATCGCAACTTAAAGAACTGGAAAAAGAACAACAAAAGAAACCCAAAGCCAGTATAAGAGAGGGAATAATAAAAATCAAAGAAGAAATAAATGAAATAGAAGTTAAAAAAAAAACAATCCAAAGATCAATAAAACCAAAAACTGGTTCTTTGAAAAAATAAACAAGACAGACAAATCTCTAACCAGGCTCACAAAGAAAAAAAAAGGAAAAAAAGCACAAATAAATAGGATAATAAATGAAAGAGGAGAAATTACAACAGATATAGCAGAAATCAGAAGAATAATCAGACACTACAATGAACAGCTTTATGCAAACAAGTTCAACAATCTAGAAGAGATGGACAAATTCTTAGAATTATACAAACATCATAAGCTAGATCAAGAAGAAATAGAACACCTAAACAGACCAATTACAAGCAATGAAATCGAAATAGTAATCAAAACCCTTCCCCCCGAAAAAAGCCCAGGACCAGATGGGTTCACAAATGAATTCTACCAAATGTTCAGAAATGAACTAGTGCCTATCCTACACAAACTTTCAAAATTGAGAAGGAAGGAATACTACCAAATACGTTTTATGAAACCAGCATAACCCTAATACCAAAACCGAACAAGGACAACACAGAAAGAGCAAACTACAGGGCAATCTCTCTAATGAACACTGATGCAAAAATCCTCAATAAAATTTTAGCTAATAGAATCCAAAAATGCAAAAAAAGGGTAGTTCACCACAACCAAGTGGGATTTATTCCAGGGGCACAAGAATAGTTCAACATCAGAAATTCAATAAATGTAATACAACACATCAACAAAAAGAAAAATACAAACCATATGATCTTATCAATAGATGCAGAGAAAGCATTCGACAAAGTCCAACATCCATTTATGATTAAAGTCCTCAAAATTCTAGGGATAGAAAGAACATACCTCAACATGAGAAAGGCCATATATGACAAAACCACAGCCAATATCATTCTCAACGGTGAAAAGCTGAAAGCCGTTCCCCTGATATCTGGAACACGAAAAGGATGTCCTTTGTCACCACTGCTTTTCAATATAATACTGGAAGTCATAGCCAGAGCAATAAGACAAGAGAAAGGCATACAAGGAATCCAAATAGGGAAAGAAGTAAAGCTATAACTATTTGCAGACGATATGATAATATACATAGAGATCCCTAAAAACTCCACAGAAAAGCTGATCAAAATAATCAATCAATTTAGTAAAGTAGTAGGATACAAAATCAACACACAAAAATCACTAGCCTTCCTATATGCAAATAATCAATCAGAAGAGGAGGAAATCAAGAAAACCACCCCTTTTAAATAAAAAAAAAATCAAATACCTGGGAATAAACCTAACAAAAGATGTGAAGGACCTATACAAAGAAAACTATGAAACATTATTAAAAGAATTAGAAGAAGACACAAAGAAATGGAAAGACATGCCCTGCTCATGGATCGGAAGAATTAACATTATCAAAATGGCCATACTACAAAAAGCAATTTACAGATTCAATGCTATTCCAATAAAAATCTCAATGACATTCTTCAAAGAGATAGAACAAATACTGATGAAATTCACATGGAATTACAAAAAACCTCGAATAGCCAAAGCTCTCCTGACCAAAAAAGAGAATGGAGAATAGAAGTATCACCCACCCAGACTTCAAACTATACTACAAGGCCATAATAATTAAAACTGCATGGTAGTGGAACAAAAATAGACACACAGATCAATGGAATTGAATCGAGAACCCAGAAATCAACCCATATATATATATATATATATATATATATATATATATATATATATGGACAATTAATCTTTGATAAAGGTGCAAAGAATATTCAGTGGAACAAGGACAGGGAAAACTGTACAACTACATGCAGAAAAATGACACTAGACTACTCCCTCACACCATGCATGAAAATCAATTCAAAATGGAATAGAGAGTTGGACATAAAACCTGAAACAGTAAAATATATAGAAGAAAATGTAGGCGAAATAATACATAACATACGTCTTAGTAACATTTTTAAAGACACATCCCCCAAAGCGAAGGAAGTGAAGGAAAAAATAAATAGCTGGGATTGCATCAAAATAAAAAGCTTCTTTAGAGCAAAAGAAACATTAACCAAAACAAACAGGCACCCTACTAGTTTGGAGAAAATCTTTGCACGCAATAAAACTGTTCAAGAACTGATAACAAAAATCTACAAGGAGCTCACACAACTCAACAAAAACAAAGTCAACAATCCAGTCAAAAAATGGGCAGAAGAGCTAAAAAGACACTTCTCCAAATGGCCAACAGGTATATGAAAAAATGTTCAACATCTCTTATAATTAGGGAAATCAAATCAAGACCACAGTAAGATACCACCTCACGCCAGCGAGAATGGCGCACATTAAAAAAAAAAGGCTACAACAAATGCTGGCGAGGATGTGGAGAAAATGGAACTCTTCTAAACTGCTGGTGGGAATGCAAATTGGTCTAACCATTATGGAAATCTGTATTGTGGTTCTTCAAACTGCTAAAAATGGAGCATCCGTATGACCCAGCAATGCCACTTTGGTGAATCTACCCAAAGGACACAAAAACACTAATCTAAAAGGATACATGCACCTGTGTTTATTGCAGCACTGTTTACAATAGCTAAGGTATGGAAACAACCCAGATGCTCAAAAACAGATGACTGGATCAAGAAGATGTGGTAGATATACACAATGGAATACTATTCAGCATTCAAAAAAGATAAACACATGCAATTCGCAGCAACATGGATGTAGTTAGAAGGGATCATTCTCAGCAAAATAAGCCCAAAAGAAAGAAAAATATCGAATGGTTTCACTTATTACAGGAATATATGGAAACCAAATAAGAGAGAGATATTCAGCGAGGGAGGGGGAGGATAAGGGTTCAAAATGGGGGAGAGGGGAGCACAAGGGACTGTGGTGATGGTTCACGTGTGAATCAGTGGTGGGTAACCCACGGGGAATATACTATAATGAAAAAGATACAAATAACAATAAACATATATTTAAAAAATAGAAAATAAAAAATAAATTACCCTTTTAAAAAAATTTTAAAAATCTATTAAAAAGGAGTGATGTATATACACTGAAACAAGGAAAGTCTCCTTAATAATTGTTGTTGGGAAAACTGGACAGCAACATGTGAAATAATGACATTAGACCACTGTCTTACAGCATACATGAAAATGAACCCAAAATGAATGAGACTTGGATGTATGACCTGAAACTATTAAATGCAAGGAAAAAAAAAACAGGCAAAACACTCTATGACATAAAATTCAGAGATGTCTTTGCAGATTATTCTGCAGCAGCAAAGTAAACAAAGGAGACTATAAACAACTGGGATTAAATCAAATTAAAAAGCTTCTGAACAGTGAAAGAGACAGTAACCAAAATGAAGAGAAACACTATACAGAATGGGAGAAAAAAATTGCATTAAGGATTGATATTAAAAATATACAAAGAGCTCATATAGTTGAACAAAAAGAAAACTTGACCCCAATCAAACAACCAATAAAAAAATAGGCAGAAGAGTTAAAGGCGCTTCCCAAAGAAGACATGCAGTGGCAAAAAGGAATATGAAAAGAAGATTCATTATCACTAATCATCAGAGAAATGCAAATCAAAACCACAATGATATACCATCTCGCAACAGTGAGAAAGGCCCATATTGAAAAAATAAACAACAAATTCTGTAAAGGGTGTGAAGAACAAGGAACACTACTACACTGTTGGTGGGAATGTAGACTGGTTCAGCCCCTATGGAAAACAGTTTGTAGGTACCTCAAAAGACTAAAAATGGATCTGCCATACAACTCAGCAATTCTACTCCCAGGTACCTATCCAAATAACACAAAATCATGAATTTGAAAGGAAACCTGCACGCCTATGTTTATTGCAGCACTACCTAGAAAAGCCAAGATATGGAAACAACCTAATGCCTCAAAACAGATGAATGGAACAAGAGGATGTGGCATATACACAAAAAGAAATCCTACTGAGCAATTAAAAAGATGAACTAATGCCATTTGTGGCAACATGGATGGAACAGGAAGGGATTATACTAAGCAAAATAAGCCAGAAGTAGAAAGATAAATAATGGCTAGTTTCACTTATATGTGGAATTTAGAGAAAGAAAACAGTGGGTCAGACAAAGACAAACATTAAAATTAACCCCTGAAAGGTGACCATAGAGCTCCAAGATGGTTTGGGGAGGAGTAAAAATGGAGTGGGGAGAGCACAATGGACTATGATGGAGGATTATGAGTGCCTTGATGGTGTGGAACTATGATGGACACACCTGGACAAAGAAATCCTGTACTGTCAAAAAATTAAAAATGTTATAAGAAAGTTGTGCTTAGTCAAAAGTAAATAAACAATTACTCAAAATAAACAAGGAGAGACACTCTCAGGATGTACCCTCAAAAAAAAGAAACAACACCATTATAATGAACACAATACTTATGAAAATCTATGTGAGGAGTTAGACCTTGACAAAAAGAGAGGGGTTACGGCTCTGGGAGATATAACAGGAGAGATAGGGACTGGGGTCCTGGGAGACATGGGACCCAAAGGAGACACAACAAGAGGAAAGGTCAACAAGAAAAAAAGTCCTATAACATTATCACAGTTTAATCTATCTTAGGTCATTGGCCAAAGCTGACCAATCAAGAAACTGCATGATCACCACGGCTTATCCCCTAGACCCAAAACATGACATAACTATAAAAACCCCAATGTTGTCTTCAACAGAGGCAACCCTCTTTTGGGGACCCATCCCATGTGCCCAGGAGCTGTTTTTGCTTCAAATCTGTCCTTGCATATATCTCCTCAGACCGGCTTCTGCTAGCAGGTGCTAGCCTGATTTTTTAACCTTTGTGACTTTGCTCCTAGGAGCTGGTCTGTGTCTTTAAATAAAACTTCCTTTGGCTTGCTTACTGCTGTTTGACTATGGTGTTTAAATTCTTCATTATGCCAGCCACCATTCCTGGCTTATCACAGCTTACCACGTCAGATCACACAATGAATACATTTAATGAAATGATAAGGGGAAAAGTTAACTTAGACATACTCATCAATGAAAGGAATGAAAATAAATTAATAAAACTCTCACATCAAAAAGCTAAGGAAAGGACAGCAAAACAAAAAGTCCAAGAAAGGAAAAAAAAATAACAAAAAGAGAAATAAAAGATAGTGTAGAGAAATAGTAGATCTAATTACGAAATCAAAAACATAATGGTTTGGAAAACAAACAAAATATATAAGATATAAGCCAACTTTATCAAAAAAGAAGAAAATATACAAGAAAGCACAAATATATCAGAAGGAGAAAATCATGCAAACAAGAAATTTTAAAAGTCATGACACTAATTTGTAGGCCTCAATCCTAATATATTTGAAAGCTTAGATAAAATTTTACCAAGATCCGTACTACTAAAGAGAAAACATGAATGAATTTTCATAGTAGAAATATAGAAAATTATTAGGAGATTAAGGCACACATACACATACACACACTAACAGAGGAAATTCTACAAAACATTCAAAGGACAGATTGTTTCAATGATTCAAAACTTTTCTGGTTCACTGAAAAGAGAAAAATGTTGCAATTATGTGTATAAAGAAATGCAATATTAATAACAAAACCTGAAAAAATAGCAACAACATATTATAGATCAGTATGATCTATGAATAAGAATGTAAACATCCAAAATAAAATGTTAGTGAATAGGAATTAATAACATTAAGAAAATAACATATCATAGCTAAATAAATGCATTCCAGAAATGTAAGAATGCAAGTATCCTTCAATATCAGGAAATCCATTTATATAATATACCATATTTTGATGGCTCTAAAGAAAAATATTTAGAAGATTATCTACAAAGATGTTGAAAAGTTATCCCAATAAAATAATTATGAAATTATGAAAGAAAACACAAATACAGAAATTGAAAAACCCTTAGTAAAATTCCATATCCATTCATTATTAAAAAAATTAGCATTCTGAACATGATGGACTACAGAAGGCATGTTAAGAAAAGGAACATTCTCTATTTGCAAATAGTATAAAAGGACAACTAGAAAATGTGGAGGATAAATAGTAGAATTAATTAAAAACAATTAAGTCATTATGAAACTAACATACAGAAAGCAATAGCTTTCATATGCAAAAACAATAACCAGTTAGATATTATAAAGATAGAATCCCATTTATGATAGCAAAGATTAAATCCTTAGAATTCTATTCCTGAACAGCTGTACAAGAGACAAGCAAAGAAATCTAAGAAGTAGTCTATGACTTGATTTTTTACAGGTATTAACCATAGACCTATTACTATTGGCATGCATTTCGTGATGTAAACATCAATTTGTTGCAGATTACAAAAAAAACTAGAACCAAAATTAGAATTTGACTGTCATATTTGTGTTGAGCACATACAAATTGATAGGAAATGACTAATTTTATTTCAGTAATATGATTTTTGTAAAAATTTGTTGACCAGTGCTATCTCATCACCACAGCCCCACTAAGTTCTATCTTTTACTGTCCTTATTTTGCAAATGGAAAAATAAAGGCCCATAGAAGCTAAGAAAAAAGTCCAAGGAGGCAACACTAATAAATAATGGGGTTGGAATTTAAAGAAAAGCAGGTTCAAACTAGAACCTAAACACTACAATATTTTGCCTAACCCCCTGAAACAAACATCTGAGAGAGGAGTCTAAAAAAAATGAAAAGAAGTGAAATGAGTTGTACAGAGCATCTAATTTAAAGAAACCCTGGTCTATAATATCCTTGTCCTTTGGTTTTTCTATTTTCTAGTTCATTCTGATGGATAGTCTCTTATCTCCAGATGAGACTAGTTGGTAGCATTATATATCCTATCTTTCCTTAGCATATTTTTATCGACTCTTCATTTGACTTTACTTAGATATACTAGGATTCTCCTTTCACTAGTTGCATAGTAGAATTTGTGTTATATTGGCACTCTTTTCATCCTAATATTTGCATGCAAGATACAGAATGTTTTAGATATTTTCCATAGCATCTTAGATTAAGGAATATTGTTTCTTAATATTAATATTAATTGGCAGATGGTTTATAAATAACACAAGATGACAGAATAAATAAATCTCCAAAGGAAAAAAAAACAGACTCTATAAGAAGATAATAGACCCTCAAGGAAAATGCCAAATTCTCCCCACAATCACTTATTTTCATACTGCTTATGATGCCGGATGTGGCTGAATTGGTAGGGAATAGAAAATATTTTAAGGACAGAAGTATATAAGCTCTATAAACCTTTCGGAGAGACATGAGGCATGTCAGTAAATTTTTCTAAGAAACTAAAAATCAGATTGGTCTTATCACTCAGGAATTCAGGGAGGCCTTGGGGATTAGTGCTGGCAATAGAATCTTAGATTTTCTATATTTATATTACATCACGGATCACTGGGGAAAAAATTAGAGGTTAAGGAAGCTCGAAATATTTAAGATATATCTGTATTGCTTAGAACAGAAATAAAAGGTAAGCAAGTTTCTAAGAAAAAGTAAAATTCTACCTGTTCTAGCAAAGACAAAGATTTTGAAAAAGTCAGAATAGATGAGGAGGGAGTTAAGATGTTCATTACAATCCAAATTATAAAGCTACTACCATTTTTTAATAGCTAATAGTTATAATAGAGTACCTGAATATATGGCTACATGATAGGAATTTTGTTGAGTATTTTACATCCTTATCTTATTAAATCCTTGAAACCATATGAAATGGTTAATTCTATTTGTCCCATTTTACATATAAGGAAAAGGGGGTTCAAGAAACTTACGCTACTCACCAAGGACACACAGTAAGTAGTGTAGCTAAGATTTGAATACAAAACTGTGCTCTCAACCAAATGGTTTACTACTTTTTAAAATTATTTTTTTCTGACATCGTTGCAGTCCCTGTAGTTCTCCTGCCACTATATCACCCATGAACCATCACCACATTCCCTTGTGTTCTTCCCACCCATATTTTGAGCCCCTTACACTCCCTCCTTTACTGTGTGCCTCAGTTCTGTGATCAGCTTGCTAGTTTCGATTTTTTTCTTTACCTTTTGTTTGGTTTCTCTATATTCCACATATAAGTGAGACAATCCAGCATTTATCTTTTTTACTTTTGATTAATTTCAGCTAGCATAATCCCTTTCAGCTCCATCCATGATAGTGGGAATGTAAACTGGTCCAGCCAGTATGGAAAGCTGTGTAGAGTTTCCTCAAAACACTAAAGATCGATCTACCATATGATCTAGCTATTCCACTCCTGGGACTATACCCATAGGACACAAAAAACTAAGTCGAAAGGAAATCTGAACTCCTATGTTTATTGCTGCACCATTTACAATAGCCAAGATATGGAAACAACCCAAATGTCCCAAAATAGACGAATGGATGAAAACGTTGTGCTATATTTATACCCTGGAATGTTATTCAGCGATCATTATGGTATACTATTGACTCAAGGAATATCTGTTAGAAAAGCAGGAGAAGAAAAATTCCATGAAACCAAGCAACCAATATCTCACAGGTGAAGCTAACCCATTCCTTAGGAATAAGTTAATTTCAAAATATGAGCAATAGAGTGATTTAAAGAATTCTAATATTCTTGGAAATATATCCAAGTATAACTTAAAGTACATGTGTTATGGATGCAAGGGTACAACCTCAAATATCATAACCGATTCAGGAAAGAATCATGAATAGAGAGCAAAACCACCGGAGATAAAGTTATTGGGAAATAGCATGTGATACGGTGCCACAGCATCACATGATTGATTGATTGCCAATTACAAAGGAAAAGTGTACTTTTACAATGAGGATATCTGTCAATAACCTCCTGAGGCAAGTTATCAAACTGCATCACTAACAATTGTAAAAGAAGTTTTATCTTGATGTGATACAATGAGAAATACACAATCTCATCCAGAGGCACTCTCCATATATGCTGACATATATGAGCAGTCAGACCTAACTTCCAATTTTCAAGTAACACAGATGATAGAAGACCAACTTATCAGACCAATTGTGTGACATTCGCCAAGAAAACTGGCTGGGACTCTTCAAAGAGTCAGTCTCAGAAAAAAGGAATGGAAGTACTGTTCTAGATTTAAAGAGATTAAAGATATAATAAAAAATTTTACACAATGGAGTAAATCTGACTATTGACGATGTCAGATTACCTTTTAGAATTAATTTTTTAGGCTAATGGCATTGTGGTTACATAAGATAATTAGTTTTAGGAGTTCCATACTTAAGTATTTGAGCGTGAAGTGTGTGTGTGAAAATATATATAGTTTGTGTGTGTTTGCTCGTTACATCTCTCAGAAAATAAAATGTAGTATCTATCTATCTATCTACCTTTCTCTGTGTGTGTGTGTGTATATATATATATACATATACACACATACATACATATGCACATATATATATAGGTAACATAGAGAATATAGATACCATAGATAGAAATGGATATATAAATAATATTGATATAGAAAACATGACAGAAAGAGACAAAGACAGCACGGCAAATGTGGTAAAATATTAACCAATTTAACCAATATGATCAAAATGCAAAGAAAATATAAGGGTAACCACTAAGAGAATAGAATATTTTATAAATTCTTCAAATCTTTAATGTAAAAAATAATGCAACAAAGAAAACAATGAATTCAATAGAAGGCAAGAAAGAGGGAAAATAATATAAGAAAGCATTTTATTGAAAAAAGAAGAGAGCAAGAATTTTCAGTAATTGCAATACATGTGAATGGATTAAATTCACTTACTGAAAAGATGTATGCTTATTGTTGAAAATTAAGCCAAATATTCAACCCAACATAATTTTTTAAAATACAATCAGGTATAAATTGCTTAGCCATTAAGACTGATAAGTTGGGTCTCCCTGATGGTACAAGGGGTTAAGTTTCAGCACTATGAAGCTATCGGCAGCCACTGCAGCAGGAGTTCCCAGCCAGGTAGCTTCTCACATGTGGCGCAGCAGATTTCTCCTTTCTCACCTGCTCCTCCACTCAGCAGTGTATTTCAGTAGATCTGACTGTTCTGCTCCCCACTCTCTCTTTGGTGAATCCTCTCACAACCACCCCACACCTCTGGCCTACAACCCAGCTTGTATGCATAAATAAATAAATTTTTAAAAAAGGACTGATAAGTAAGGATGCCTTTTAAACATATTAATAGAATATCTATCAATTTTCAAGTAAAAACATGTACATTGCTTTTGAAATCCAGTCTTTTTCAAGATTGAAAAAATGTAAATACAAATTTTAAAATAAAAAAAGTGACCTTTGTAACAATCTGAAATAAAATTAAAAAATATTTCCATTTACAATGGCATCAAAGAGAATAAAATACTTAGGAATAAATTTAATATAAAAAGTAGCAAATGCATACTCTGAAAACTACAAGACTATCAAAACCTACCCAAATAGATGGAAACACTGTCCATATTTTTATTGGAAAATTTAATATTGTTAACATGCCCCCCTTGATTTACAAATTCAACTTGATTCTTATTACTATAAAAGGTGGTTTTTTTTCTAAAAAAGAAAAACCTATTCTAAAGTTAATGAAGAATTCCAAGGGTCTCCAAATATCCAAAACAATGTTGTAAAACATAGAAAGGTATAGGACTCACACTTCCCAATTCCAATTTTTTCTTCAAAGTATACTAATCATGGCATCATCGTAATGGCATAAGGATAGACAAAGAGATAAAATATAATTGAGAATGCAGAAATATATACATTTACAATGGATTTTAAATAAATAAATAAAGGTAAATCCTCATGACCTTGCATTACAGAAATAGTTCTCTAGATATAACAGCAATAGCAAAAATCAAAAAAAAGATAATTCAAACTTTATCAACATTAAAAATCTTGTATGCTTCAAAAAATCTCGCAATAAAGTGAAAAGAGAGCCTCCCTGGTGGCGCAGGGGTTAAAGTTCCAGTGCTATCAAATTATCACCAGTCACTGTGGCATGAGTTTGACCCAGAACAGGGACTGACCCACATAACTCAGCAGACCACTCCTGTCTCACCCGCTGCTCCCCTCAGCAGTGTATTTCAGTAGGTCTCCCTGTTCTGCTTCTCTCTCTGTCTCTGATGAATCCCCTCATCCCCCACACCTCTGGCCTACACTCTAGTTCTTGTATGCATAAATAAATAAAAAATAAACCTTTTTTTAAAAAAGAAAGTTAGAAGACATCAACAAATCTGAGGAAATATTTTAAATTCAAATATCTGATGAGATTTGTATCCAAATACATAAAAAGAAATCTTTACAACACAGCAATTTAAAGACAAATAACCCAACTTAAAAATAAAGAAATGACTTGAATAGACTTTTCTCTCCACAGATATACAAATGGCAAATGAGAACATAAAAGAACATCAACATCAACAGTTACTAGGTTATTGCAAATCCAAATCACAATGAGATACCACTGTATATTCAGAGGATGACTATCCTCAAAAGGACAATTAATAACAAATTTTATCAAGGAGATAAATTGAAACCCTCATATGATATTGGTGAGAATGTAAAAATTGGGCAGCTACCTTGGAAAACAGTCTGGCAGTTACTCACATGGTTAAACATAGAGTTACCACATGATCCAGCACTGTCATTTCTTGGTAGATATACCCAAGATTTGTAAAGACATAGTCATACAAAAAACAGTACACAAGTGTTCAAGTGTTCATACCAGCACCATTTACAATAGCTAAAATATGGAAATAAACTGAAGGTCTACTAACTGGTGAGTAGGTATGCAAATTGTAGGTATATCCATAATGGAATATTACCTAGCAATGCAAAGTTAGAGGTGGTTAGAGGTGGTAAGATTATATTTTGAAATTAGAGCTACAGAATTTCTTCATGGATTAGATGTGATTAGGAAAAAGAGGGGGGAATTCAGGGATATCACTGCTGTTTTTAGTGTATGCAAGTAAAGTACATTGACTGGAGAAGCCTGTGGGAAGAATAGGCTTGGAGGGGTAGATCAGTAGTTTATTTTGGACATATTTGAAAATATTCATTAGAAACACAGGGGAGATGCTAATAGGATATTGAATAAATATGCCTGAAGCTCAGGGGAGAGATCTGGGCTGGAGAAAAAAATCTAGGAGTTACTCTTTCACTCAACAAATGCTTTTTTAAAAAAATTTATTTATTTATGCATACAAGCTGGGGTACAGACCAGAGGTGCGGAGCAGCAAGAGGGTTCACCAGAGAAAGACTGGGGAGCAGAACAAGCAGACCAACGGAAACACACTGCTGAGGGGAGCAGTGGGCGAGGCAGGAGAGGTCTGCCACGCCATGTGAGAATCTCCACAGCTGGACGTTGAACTCACATCACTGCTGCCAACAGCTCCACAGTGCAGGGCCTAACCACTGCGCCACTGGGGAGGCCCTCAACAAATGCTTTTTGAGGGTCGTCCCTTTGTCAAGCATTGTGCTAGAACCTGTGCTGTCTAATATGGTCACCATCAGCCACACATGGCAACTTAAATCGTAATGAAAAATTAATTAAAATTAAACATTTGATTTTTTTCTTTAAAGATTTATTTACACAAGCTGGGGTACAGGACAGAGGCGTGGGGCGGCGAGAGGGTTCACCAGAGACAGAGTGGGGAGCAGAACAGGCAGATCAGAAATACACTGCTGAGGGGAGCAGCGGGTGAAAAAGGAGAGGTCTGCCACACCATGTGGGATCCTCCCGGGCTGGGCGTCGAACCCGCATCGCGTGCTGCCGATAGCTCCACAGCGCAGCACTCAACTGCTGCGCCACCAGGGAGGCCCTTAAATATTTTTTATTCTCAATTGTTACAACTCAAATTGTCAGTAGACACATGTGCCTAATGGTTTCTATATTGGACAACAAGAATAGAGAAAATTTCCATCAACACAGAAAGTTCTTTTGGAACATGCAATTAATCCAAATTGACAAAATTCTAATATGAAGAAATAAAGCCAAGCCAAACAAGTCACAATTATGGTGGAGGAGTATGGGTGCTTTTGCGGTGGGTATGGTGGAGCAACACACCAGAAGAGGGGAGCTCCCATATTTCTGAATTATATACAGTGTTGTAAACCAATTCACCTTAATGAAAACTTATAAAAACTGAATGTGACATAATATATAATGTAGTATTGAAAGCATGAACAAAACAGATGAATGCCCCTGTCCAGGTCATTCAGGGCCTAGCCCTTCACCACGAGCTCCCAGGCCACACATCAGACATGCATCCCACTCAGTGCTCAACCACCAGTGCCTTGGAAGCAGATGACCACCCCAGCCTGGACCATGCAGCAACTTTACTGTATACCAGGGATATTCTGCAACCACCTCTTACTCCTTGTCCAGCCACCAGTACCTTGGGAGTAGACACATGCCCCAGTCTGGGCCTTGCAGGGCCTGGTTCATCAATGAAGGCACCCAGCCACACGCAGGAAGTGCATCCCACTCAGTGATCAGTCATCTACACCTCTGGAGAAAACATGGACCCCAGCCTGGGCCACACAGGGTCTGGTACTATATCAAGGATCTCCAGAAAACCCCCAGTAGGCTCCAGGCCCAGCCAGCAGCACCTCAGGAGCAGACGTATGCCCTAGTCTGGGATATGCAGGACCTAGCCGTGCACCAAGGGCCCCCATGTGTACCCCAGAAGTGCATTCCAGTCAGTATTCAGCCACTAGTACACCAGGGGAAGGTGCAGGCCCAAGCCTGGGCTACACAGGGCCATGCTCTACATCAGGGATTTTCAGCAGTGCCTGCAGTAAGCAACCCTGATTACCTGTCAAGCACTTTGGGTGCAGACAAATGCCCCAGTTGAGATATGCAGGGCCTTTCCCATCACAGTGGGACTCCACACTCACCTGGGAAGATCATACCACTTAGAGCTCAGCCACCTACACCTTGGAAGACTCACAGTGTAGTCAAGCCACACTGGGCCTTGCACTGTTTTGAAGATCAGGATCTTCAAAAACCCTTTGCTCTCCCATCCACCAAAAATAAGCCTCTATCCATTGCTCCTGAGTGAGGTATGGTCTCAGTGACTCGGCCTCTCAACCCAGGCACCTCCAGCCCTCCCAGGTACCAAAAGTAGGCCCACAAAGTCCTCCTGGGAGTTCTAGTACACTCCAGCTCCTATAAGACCCAGTAGTTGTGCCCACCATCAAATAAACACCCATAACAGTGGGAGACAAGGACTAACACATGCAAAAAGTACCAACTACAGCAGAGAAAACCTCAAGAAAACAATGATGGAAAAGAAAACTACAAATGGCCAAGCAAGCTCTCAGGGGAACAATACACAAAAGAGCAACACAAAATCGCAGAATCAAGCCACAAAGACATGGAAGAACTTTTTAACCTATCAAACATAGATTTGAAAATGGCCATGATCAGGAAAATTAAAGGACTGGAACAATACAAAGAAAACCCAACAAGGAAATGAATACTATGAGATACAAAAATACGGTTGGAACTGAAACTTTAAACAAGAAAATAACAGAATTGCAGTAGGAGGCAAAAACTTCATGAGAAAGCAATAAAAGTAGAATGAGCAAATGGAAAAATGAGTCAGTAACCTTGAAGATGAAAAAGAGATATGAAGCAAGATATAAAAAGAAAGATAGAAAGGAAAATGAATGAAGAAAGGCTTTGAGAATTATCTTACACCATGAAGAAAGAAAATATTAAAATCATAAGAATACCAAGGAGAAGGGAACAGAAAAAGTATTAAAAGAAATAATGAAAGAAAACTTCCCAAACTTGAAGAAGGAAATTAACAGAAATATAAGAAGTAAAAAGAACATTGAAATACTTAGATAAAAGGAAAATCACAGCAAGACATATAATCATAAAATTTCCAAGAGTCCAAAAGAAATTTTTAAAAAATGAAGCTGATGAGGGGGAAGAAACAGATAACCTATAAAGAAACACGGACTAGGTTAACATTGGTCTTCTCTGACCAAAAAAAAAAAAAAAAAAAAAATTACAGCCAGGGACATTCCATCCTGAAAAGATCTCCTTTTTGTATGAGAAATAAGACCCTTCCCACAGAAAAAGAAAATCTTAGTGAGTTTGCAACCATTAATACTCCTCTAAAAAAATATTTTAAAAAGCTTATGGTTTAAACAAATGAAAGGAATAAACACAAATAACTGAATAAGGAGTTAAATATAACTACAAAGATACGAACAAAAATGATAGTAATGGACCATTACATATCAATAATTACTCTAAATATCAATGACTGAAATCATTAATATATAGTCGGATATGAAAACAGAATCCATCCTCCTGCTGCCTGCAGTAAACACAAACTGAAAGTTCCAAGGAAGACAAAAACAGAATGAAAGCAAAGGGATAGAAAAAAAAAAACGTGGAAGCAAATGCACACAAAGGCAGGCAGGACAAACATACTTATATCAGATAAAATAGACTTGCAACTTATGAAGGTATTAAGAGACAGGGAGGGACACTATGTAATGATCAAGGGAACAATAAAACAGGAACATAATACTCATCAGTATATACTTCCTACACGAAGGAGCACAAAAATATATCAGAAAACTATTATTAAATCTGAGAGCAGACAATGGAGAAAATATGTGTGTGGTTGGAGATGTCAACATGCCACTCACAACAAGGGATAGATCAACGAGGCAAAAATTAAATAAGCACATAACAGCCTTAAACAAAAAACTAAACTATATGGGTCTAACAGACATTAGCAGAGTATTACAACCAAAAAAAAAAAAATACACATTTTTTTTCTCAAGCATACACGGGTCATTCTTCAGGACTGACCACATAATTGGGTAAGAAGACAAATGTCAACAAATTTATGAAGACTGAAATCATATCAAGTGTCTTCTCTGCAAATCAACTATAAAAAGAAAACAAGGAAATATTTTAATATGAGGAGACTGAATAATACACTACTGAATGACCACTGGGTTAATGACAAAGTCAAAGAAGAAATTAAAACAAAAATGCTTCAAGACTAAAGAATGAGGACACAACCTTTCAGAATGTATGAGACAGCAAAAGCAGTTCTAAGAGGTAAGTATATAGCAATACGGGTCGCATTAAGAAACCAGAAAGATTTTTGTTATCAGTCCTTTATCAGATGTGTTGTGTGCAAAGATCTTTTCCCAGTTGGTAGGGTGTCTGTTAGTTTTGGTTAATGTCTCTTTTGCTGTACAGAAGCTTTTTATTTTGATATAATCCCATCTGTTTATCTTGTCTTTCACTTCATTCGCTTTGAGGGATGTGTCCTTCAAGATTTTGCTGAGATGTATGTCGTGTAGAGTTTCACCTATATTTTCTTCTATACATTTTATGGTTTCAGGTCTTACATCCAGGTCTTTTAACCATTTTGAGTTGACTTCTGTGCAGGGTATGAGGAAGTAGTCTACCTTCATTTTTTTGCATGTGGCTGTACAGTTTTCCCAGCACCATTTATTGAATAGACTGTCCTTGTTCCACTATATTTTCTTTGCTCCTTTGTCAAAGATTAATTGTTCATAGATATGTGGCTTTAATTCTGGGTATTCTATTCGGTTCCATTGGTCTTTCTGTCTGTTTTTGTTCCAGTACCATGCTGTTTTAATTATTATGGCTTTGTAGTATAGTTTGAAATCAGGGAGTGAAATTCCTCCGTTTTCTTTCTTTTTAGTTAGGAGGGCTTTAGCTATGCGAGGTTTTTTGTGGTTCCAT
>PVIJ01021193.1:0-19068 GCA_004024925.1 Scalopus aquaticus | reverse complement strand
CTGTGGTCTAGCCTTGGCTTCATGCTTAACCTCTAAATGTGCAGTTTCTTCAAATGTGAACTGGGGGTAATGATGCCTCCTACACCACAGGTTTATGAAGACACTAAATCATACCTGAAAAGTGACTGGGACTTTGCCTTTCTCTTTGGGGAACTTTGTCAGGGTTAGTCAGTATCTTTATTACTCTGGCTACATGTCCAAGCTTCCAGATCATGTAATGCTGGAAATTTAAGAGCTCCCAATACAATGTAAAGTAGTTCATTAATCGACAAAGACACAGACTTCGTAAAAGGGTAACTGGTCAGAACCAAAAGTCCATCGGTCCCTGTGAGCCTCCCAAGTCCCGGGTCTCAGACATCGCATAGTGCTCCATCACCTCTCATAGGATTCCCTGCGACCTGCTGACACACGAAATAAATGGGACCACGTCCAGCTGGTGCCAGTGTGCCACAGCTGTGTGTAAAGCAGCCCTGGTGTTTCCTTTCACAACCTATTGGTCAGGGAACTGTCCATGAGGCTCTTTACATAGCCTAGAGGCTGAGCCAGCTGCTCCTGCCGACCGCGTATGCTGAGACCCAGTCCCATGTGACCCTCTAAATGTGCGGGTGGCTGATGCCGCGCACACCCCGTGACTTGGTGGATCAGATGCCACCATGTCTGATGGGCAGCTCAGAACACAACAGCACTTAGTGTTCCAGAGCCAAGCATGTGGTGAGGATTCTACCGGTTTCCAGATTTAGTCACATATGAAATCTCAAAAGAAGAGCAATTTCTTCCAGAAAGGGCCATTTCACTCTGCTCCCTCAGGATCTGTGCTGTAACTCTCCCCTGGACAGTGTTGGGGGGCCCTTGTTTATTACCAAGGGTCAAGATCTCCCTGCCGCTCTTGTACTCAGAGCTTCACAGGGCACAGATGGGCAGCAGAGACTCGGATGGCCAATGCCAGTCTCACTTTCACATCTGGCATTGTCCTTCTTCCCACCACCAAATGATTCCTCCTGGCTACAGCAGTCACCAATTCTCACTCCAATTTGACTTCTGAGCACCACACTTCTTGAACAGCTCACTTCTCCTTTATGCCCCTTAAAGCTGCCTCACAGGCAGTATTGCGAGTCTTTTTACTGTCTTTCATCCTTAGTTCTGCATTTCTATAAGCCCTAAGTATGTAGGATTTGGGGAACTTGGAGCATATTATGAGTGATTCAGTATTGCAGGGTCAGAGTGATGCTGTTAACACTTGGGAAAGTGGGCGAGGCAGAGCACGTCAGAGACTCTGAAGGGAAAATTAGATCCTTGACTGGCTTAGGAGCCTGTGACCTGAGGCAGGTGACTGTTTCTTATAAATCCTGTTCATTTAGAAAATGAGCAGTGGGCATGTGAGCTCATGTGCAGATTTAACGTGGTCTTACGTAATATACAAGTATGACAACGACAGCAAAGTCTTGGAGAAATCAGCCCTTGGTATCCATTCTCTTAGGTTCTCCAGCAAGAATATGAAAGTGATAGCCCCTTTAGGGATTATTTTGACCAACTCCTTCATATACTTTCTCAAAAAGTAGGGAGAGTTTATTCTTGAATGGGAGACTATGCATCTGTTACCCTTTGCCTGCCTCTGTCCTTTACATTTTATATTTTACCTGATTGATATATCGATTGCATTTTAATTTACTCATGTGTAGCTTTAATCCATTTATTTAAATCTGTTTTTGTCTGGACTCAGGAGTCAGACTGACTGAATTAAATTACAGGTGAGAGGAGAATCACTATTCAAGGAAAAAAAAAAAGAATAAAAGACTTGAAGGTTTTCAAAAGAAATGGGAAATATGTTCACAATTTCCGCAAGGTTTAAACTCAAACTAGCACTCTCTCAAAGTAAAACAATTAACCCACAGGCAAAGGAGACTCAAGTGCAGATTATAGCCAGCCCAGCTCCCAGTGCACATGTAGGTAGAATCAACAATGCAGGAACCATTACTGAGAACTTGGGATCGAGGTTGCCCACATCAGCCAGTGGCCAGGAGGGGCAGTGGGCAACTGCAGGTTTGGATAATATAGGCAGCAGCCCTTTGAAGCCAAGCTCAGTGTTGTTTTCAATCTCTAATTTTAGGGCTGCCTCACAGGGACTTTGCACTTACTCTTTGTACCCACCCATCTCTGAAAGTCAAGTCTTTACTATTTCAAGGTGGGTGTAGGACCTCCACTGCTGACATCAGGACAGTCATAGGCATCTGGAAAAATGGCGCCTATCATGCTCACTAACTAAAAACACTTCTGCTTTAAAATGAGTTGGGAACCACCATGTGTTTTGGTTATAAAACAAGCAAGTCTTACAATTTGGGAATTTTTTTTAAAAAAAGAACACTAATCAGGAGGACTAATGATTTTTGTCCCCCAGCCACAGCTAGAAGGCAAAATGCATGAGCAAAGAGAACATTGTCCAGTTGACCTTGGAAGCGCTCAGATACTCCCAATTGGAGCACCATGGTCTGCCATAAAAAATCTTTAATTGTCACCTTGAATGTTTGGTGAGAATTTACACCAGGGCACACAGTTAAGGAAATTCACTTTGTAATCAATACTGCAGTGGGAATACTTTCCTGAACTAGAATCCAAATATTTGAAGCCTTTGAGCATTCAGCACATACAGCTATGTTAATTATAGACAGTTCTTAATTACCTTTTGAAGAGTGACCTTCTAAGGGAAGTTTATTTATTATTTTTTTTTGAGGAAATGAATTTTTCAACTCTATTTAATTTTAATTAATCATATTTAAATTTAACCACTGAACAGCACAGTTCTAGACAATCTCAAATTAACAATAAAAACAGTAGAGCATTCTACTTTCACAATATATACACTATAGCAGAAAGGCTAGATTTTTAAAAAATTCCTATATATGTATATATTTTCCATCATTATTCATTTTTGAACAGTTTGCTTTCTCCTCTCAGATGTAGTCCCCATAAAATTTCCACCACCAAGTCACCTGTAAACCACCACCACAGTCTCCTGTGCTCTTCCTACTTCTGTTTTAGTCCCTCTCCACTCCCCTCCCTCCTGAATGTCTCCATTTTATAATTTCCTGCTAGTTTTGTTTTTTTCCCTAACCCCCTATTTGGTTCCCCTATATACTCCTATTAGTGAAACCATCCCATATTTTTCTCTTTCCTTCTGATTTATTTCACTAAGCATAGTCTCCTCCAGTTCCATCCATGTTGCTGTAAATGGCATGAGTTTATCTTTTTAGATTGCTGAATAGTATTCCATTTTGTATATACACCACATCTTCTTGATCCAGTCATCTGCTTTTGGGCATTTAGGTAGTTTCCATATCTTAGCTATTGTAAATAATGCTGCAGTAAACATAGGAGTGCAGGTTTCCTTTCAAATTAATGTTTTTGTGTCCTTGGTTAGATTCCCATATGCTGGGTCATATGGTAGCTCCAGTTTTAGTAATTTGAGGTACCTCTACATAGCTTTCCATAACAGTTGGCCAAAATTTTTTTTTTAAAGATTTATTTATTTATACATACAAGCTGGGGTATAGGCCAGAGGCCTGGGGCAGTGAGAGGGTTCACCAGAGACAGAGCGGCGAGCAGAACAGGCAGATCAGAAATACACTGCTGAGGGGAGCAGCGGGCGAGGCAGGAGAGGTCTGCCGCACCATGTGGGATTCTCCCCCGCTGGGCGTCGAACTCGCATCGCGTGCTGCCGACAGCTCCACAGCGCAGCACTCAACCGCTGCGCCACCAGGGAAGCCCAACAGTTGGACAAATTTAAAATGTCTCCAATGAAATAGTTTATTTCAGATACTTGCATTAACTTCAACTAAACAAGTAAATTAAACAGAGACTGGTCAAGTTGAAGTTAAGGCAAATATCTGAGATAAACTATTTCTTTGGAGACATTTTTGGGTTTGGACTTTCCATTCATTTACATTCAAGTTCTCCATGCCAGGCAGTAGGTGGCATTTTCCCCCAAAGAACCCCCAGAGGTAATGGTGGGGCTCCTATGTATCATGTGTTTGCAGAGCCTTGGAGGTTTGCACAGCTGCTGGGGGGTGGGGGAATGACTAAGTCAACTTTGTGTTCCCTTCAGAGGTCTCCCAGACAGGAGACCCTAGGGTACCTTAAAATAATAACTTTAGTTTCCTCCTTACCATTCTGATTTTGCTTTTTATCCAGTATATGAGTAAATCAATAAACTTTTTGTGTCTTCCCATAAGAGGTGTTTTAGAGATGTCAAATCTGACATTTTGAAAAAGTGGTTCATTTTGTTTCCTTATTATGAACCCATACTTATACTTTAATTTTTGAAAGGATAGGAACTTATAATAAAGAAAATAATTCACTGCAATCATCCCTTCCCCAGTGCCCTCCATGTGTAATAACATTTAAAATATATTTTGGAATAATTGTATACTTACTGAAAAGTTGCAAAGATGGTACACAGAGTTTCTGTGTAACCCTCGCCAGTTTTCCCCCCTCATATACCTCACAGAACCCTGGGACATTTGTTAGAACTAACGAATTAACATTGGAAAATTTAACATTTAAAAATATTTACTTTAAGCTTTATTTGCCTTTTATTTTCAATGTTAAGGTCATACTTACAATTTTATTCTTCTTAGCTTTTAGTGACAAAAATTTCTCCTGCTATAAATAACCAAAACTGGGGCTTCACTGATGCACAGAATGCCATCTGAACAGCATTGTCTTAACACAGAGGGGTTTATTCGAGATGGTCTTCAAGGCAGTCAGGGTATAAGCACCCCAAAACAACTGGCCTCCTGAATGGTGGGAGTGCTGGGATTAAATAAGGGGCGAAGGAATGTGAGGAAATGCAGGGGCTCACATTTCCAGGTCCCAGGGGATGCTGGGCAGTCTAGGTGAAGGGTGTTTTCTCCACAGTCAACAGATGCTTGTTTCTGATGGGACTCTCAACCTCAGGGGAACACAGAGAATTTTATTAGGGATGTAACATAATCAGCTTTCCAAGTTCCCAGGCATACAGGTGGAGGCAATTAATGGTTAATCATGAGGAAGTGGGAGAGGAAAGAGAGAACAAAAGTTGCTGAGAATTTAATTTTACTTACCCTAATTTTTAGTCTAGGGGAAGTTTTTTTTGTTATTGTTGTAAAATGGAGGGGATCCAGATACAATGTCATTAAATACTCCTTGCAAACCTTAAACGTCTTTAGTATTTTATGTTCTTAGGGTACCACAATTTACTTAATGTTCACCTACAATATTTTGCATATAATAGCACTGGTCAACAGTGAGCTCATAACTGACTCAAAAAGGCTCTAATATGTAGTATCTTGGTGTGCTGAACATGAATATAACCTTGAAATTTTTTTATTAGCTCTCATTTTGAAGATATTTCATATAGTTCATTTTATGTGTTTCACCTTGTAAATTTGTCCAGTAGGACTGCAACAACATCCTAAATCAGCCTAGAATGATGTGATATTGCATCACATTGCATAATACCATCATGCACACATCATCCAGAGTTGATTGCATCATTTTCTGATGCAATGTAATACTACTGCCAGGCGGTTGCTGAAGCAAGCTGACATCAGCAGGGCACTATATAAAGCACTGTCGGAAGGTTAAGCATTGAAAATATTTCAGACTTTGTGTGAGAGAGTTGAAACTACTGTTCCATAGAACTGTTATTATTTTATCCAATTAGGCACAATACAGAACAGTCATGCCTTGAAAGTGCGTTAATAGCATGGACAATTTCTGCTCTATTTGTGGGGAAGTGACATTTGCCAACCAAAAAAAAGTATCACTTCTCAAGTGAAGAAGGCTTATCATCTCTCCTTCAGATGCAAGGTTGGTGACCAAGACAACCTTGGGACCCGCATATATGCTGTGCTACATGGACAACACAGCTTTCACAGTGGTGAAATGGCAAAAGACCATCAATGCCGTTTGCAGTCCCCATGGTGTGGAGAGAGCCAAGCAACTACATAAAAGACTGTTACTTCTGCTTGGTTCCTCCTCTTTCCGGTGGAATAATGAAGCAAAAGAAGTTGAGAATAATCTACCCAAACATTCCATCTGCATTGAGATGACGGGTTCAAAAACTTGCTGCAGGGTGATGCGAAACCAGCATGGAATGCTTTTCACCTAGTGTCTACAAACTTTCTTGGGAATGTTAGGGCAGAAAACTACAGGGAACTAGTAGAAGACATGCTGATGCAGTATCAGAAACTTGGCTGCCATATGTCTTTATTTTTTTTATTTTTTATTTTTTTACAAATGTATATATTTTTATTATTTTTTAATGTCTTTTACATTTTGTATTCCCCTGGGGTAGCCCACCACCAATTCACCCGTGATCCATCTCCATGGTCCCTTGTGTTCTTTTCTATTCCATTTTGTGCCCTTATCCTCCCCTCTCCCCGCACCCCCCCGCCCCGAGTGTCTCTCTCCTATTTGGTTTCCTTGTAGTCCTGTTATAAATGAAACCATTCGATATTTTTCTTTTTCTTTCTGGCTTATTTCACTTGCAATATGTCTTTAAAGATCCGCTTCCTTCATTACATCTGGATTTCTTCCCTGAAAACTGTGGCATGGTTAGTGAGGTACATGGCGAACATTTTCATCAAGATATCGCATCAATGGAACAAAGATACCAGGGAAAATGGTCCACTACAATGCTGGCTGACTACTGCTGGACACTCCCCAGAGATGCTCCTGAACAGCTGTACAAGAGACAAATGAAGAAATCTAAGCAGTCTATGACTTGATTTTTTACAGCTATTAACCATAGGCCTATTATTATTGGCATACATTTTGTGATGTAAACATCCATTTATTGCAGATTACAAAAAAACTAGAGCCAAAATTAGAATTTGACTGTCATATTCGTGTTGAGCACATACAAATTGACAGGAAATGACTAATTTTATTTCAGTGACTTTTGTAAAAATTTGTTGACCAGTGTAGTGTTTTTCTTTTTTTCAGGGTTTTCCATATTAATATATTTATTATTATTCATATATTTATCATCAATGATACTTTTATTATTAATATATTTATTGTTATTATCATTTAATGAAGTACCATTGATTTCTAGCCTTGTTAATTTCTTGACAGTATAGGGTTTCTCCTCTCAGGTGTGGTCACCATAGTTTTCCTACCACCAAAGCGCTGGTACCCCTTCACCATTGACTAGTGTGCTCTCCCCACTAGCCCCCACCCCCATCTCACTCACATTCTCACCTCCTCTGGATGCTTTAGATCTTTGGTCAGCTTTCAATGAAAGATTTTAAAATTTGTCTTTGACCCTTTGTACAGGTTCTCCATAATCCATATCTAAGTGATACCATCTGGTTTTTGTCTTTCTCCTCTGACTTATCTTTCTCCTTCTGGATTATTTAATTTAACCTAATCCCTTCCAGCTCCATTCATGTTGCCCAAATGACATGAGTCTTTCTTTTTTGATTGCTGAGTAGTATTCCTCTGTGCATCTATACCACATCTTCTTGATCTATTCTTCTGTTTTGGGGCACTTAGGTTATCTCCACATCTTAGCTATTATAAGCAGTGCTGAAATAAACAGGGGAGTGCAAGTTTCTTTTCAAATTAGTCTTTTTGTGTTCTTTGGGTAGATGCCTAGGTTTGTAAATATAAATAAAACTGTAGCAATCACCTTTATGCATTTTTCTAAGTTCAGATAATTTCCTTATTATGTATTCTAGAAATAAAACCACTAGATTCAATTATTTAAACATTCTTAGAACTCAAAGTAGATTGTCAAATTCATTTCAAATAGAATTATTTTTTCAGTATACTATTTTTTGCTATAATATTCATAGGTACTTTGTCATCAGTGCTTGAATCCTATAGGTGTTCTGTGACATTTTACAGTTATTGGTGAAAAAAAAACATTCTTTTTCTTGTTTTAATTATGTTTATCCTCTTGGGTAACTGGAAAAAAAAACAATGATTTTTATATATAGCTGCTATTGCTTTTGTAAATTTTGTGATTAGTCTTTTTTCTTCAATTATGTATTGGGATCACTATAATTTTTAATTGGACATTTTATGCATAATGGTTTTCTACTTCTTCCTTAGTTAACTCAAATGTTTACCCCATTTGCTATAAGCTAGCTTTGTATGTGATGTTCCCTAGCTTACAGAATTTATTAAATTATATGTAATCAAATTGATCAACTTTTATTTTTCCTTTGTGACTCTGTTCCTTTGTTTTAATGTCAAGAGTGATCTTACTTTGAAAAAGTGCTTCTAATTTTAATTTACTTCATTTTGGTTTTTAAATGTTTTTTTAACTTTCAGAAAAAGTCTGATTATATGTTGATTCCTGTTCCTATTATAGAAAGTGGTGTGTACCTAATTTTTCTGAGGGATGCTAATGCAGCTTCCAACTGGAGCCTCAAAAAGGCTGCTGTTGACGCTAAGCCAGAGGTAGATCTCCTGCCAGCTAAATGACATACTTGCAGCTGGGCAGCCTCTGCCTTTCCTGCTGTTAGGACTGGGATATCTACATTCTAAGAGCAACATTTCTCCTGCTGGTCAGGGTTAATGGTGCTCCCTCTTTTCCTACTACATCAAGGCTTGGATGCCTACACTGCATCCATGTCAAGCAAATGCTTTTTGAGCACCAACTCTTTGCCATGGGTCTCTCTAGTGCTCCTTGGCACACATTGCTAGAGGCTACAAGTAGGAAGAAGTAGTTCTCAAATGACTGAATTGTTGGGTGAGAATCCTTAAAGGCACACCCTGCAGCCCCTCCTCCCAGTTACAAAATACACCAGAATCTGAGCCCTCCTAAGCCCATGGTGATGACTAACCCCCGTGAGTGGTGCAGTGCCCAGGTACCCAGCCGGTTTGATGGCTTGATTGCTCACTAGTCCCTGCTGTTCACAAATGATTTTGAAAAATCAGACCATGTACCCAATTGCGTGACATATGTTGTAGTTCCCTGTGCATTGGTAACACTAAATGAAAGAAGTAGCAGAAATGTACCTGAAAAATGCTGTTTCTCCATCTTTGTCTCTGATTTTTGTCCCATGTTAAAATAAATAACCCATTCCTTTTCCTAGAAACAGTGTCAAATTACATTTCCTCCTTTATTTTCATTTTCTCTTATCTTGGTATTTTCAATCTAGTACTAGTATCACTTTATTGGAGTTTTAAATCAATGAGGGTTAATGAAACCAATGATCCAAAAAGCTACCTCTTTAGTTGGAGAACATGTTGACTTTGAAGCATTCTGTAAAACTTGAGACTAGGAGCAGTGATTGTCGCGTGTGTGCTAAATGCTATGCATGCCTGACAGTTAAGAGTAATGCTGTGCTGTTTGTGAGGTACAGCTTCAGCTCACAGCCACTGCTTGAATGGTGTTCTATATTTTCAACACATAAATGTGTTGATAAAAGGTTGGCTGAGATTTTCCACAACTCTTCCTGCTTCTCAAACTGACCAGTCAGTATATTTATGTCTTTTAGACATTAGTTTGATTTACCTCCTAAGAGCTTTTAAAATTGAACTTCACTCAGAGTTACTTCAACTCAGAGAGTTGTTTTCTTCCCCCTCAAGTAATGAAGACTGCCCCCTCCCCACAGTGGAACATACATTATCCAGAGTTTAGCGCAGTTACCACAGATTCAAGTGAAAATTTCATTGAGAATATACCAGTATGTAGTGACCACAACAATGAGGGCATGTATTCTTAGTAAGCCTCCAAGGTGTGAAGAAAGAAGCAGTGTAGGAAGCAGCTACATCAGAGTCAGTGTGAATATCCACAGAATCTAATGTAGCTGCAATGTTTGGGTATTTAGTTGTAGATGTAGAATGTACTTAAAAAAAGTTTTTCCTCAGCTTGTGGCCCAGACTGACTTTGAGGAAGGGGAGAGCATGGAACTACCTAGGATTATGGGGCCATGCAAGACACAGGACACAAAGATTCCACTTCCTTCAGAAGACCAACTACTGCAGGAGCTCAGAGGCTGTGGTCCTCATCTCTCTGTAGGTTTCGATGGGCAGGTGCTGTGCCCTGAGGGCTTGTGTCCCCCTAGTTCATATGTTAAAGTCTTTAACCCTAATTTGATGTTATTCTTTGGAAGGCAATTTGGGAAAGATTAGATCATGAGAGTGGGGGCCCCATGGTGGGATTAGTACCTTGTAGAAGAGAAGGAGTCGTGAGGCCTGTTCCCTATGTGGTGACTCAGCATGAAGATGATTGTTTATGAACCAAGAAGTGGACTCTCACCAGACACCAGATCTGCCTGCACTTTGATCTTGGACTTCCAGCCTCCAGAACTGGAAGGAATAAATTTGTTGCTTAAACTGCCTAGTCTATTGTATTTTGTAATAGCAGCTCAAATTGACCAAGAAAGCAGGTGTTTTCATTTCCACCCAGATATTTTGCTCCAGGTTTTATATATCACTTTCTTGTGACTAATGGTCCTTTCCAAAGTTCTTGTAGACAGAAATATTCATCCTTTATTAATAGGGTTGCCTAGGAATCCCCTTGCCACAATTAACCATCCTTTAAAAAAATGAATGAATGATGTCTCTCTACTAAAATATAAAATGTGAAGCTTTGTGTTCATATTAACTAGTGGAATTTTTTCTTTTTCTTTCTGGTATCCCTGTGGCAATGTTGGCAGAGAACAAGCCTATCTCTTAATGCATGGTAAACTTGTCACAAAGCTACAACCTGTGTCTCCTTTTAGCAGGTTGAGAAGATTCCACTCAAAAATTATGTCAAGTTCTATGTCACTAATTGGTAGTAAAGGACACCAGGGAAAAGATACATTAAACAAAAGTATAACTCACTGGCAATTCATCTCATGATAAGATGGAAAAGTGTGGTTATTTTTAAATTAGTTAAGGTAACTGAATCAATATTACTCAAGGATAGAATGAGACTGGATTCAGCACTGAGTATATTTTTCAATCTAATACTGTAATTGGAGAAAACTCTTACTCAAAGAAACTGAAGGAGACAAGGCATTATGGCAATGACCTTCATTTGTTTTCCACTCCCAATTGTATGCTGAAAATCATGGTGTGATCTAAAACAAAGATTTTTTTTAATGTTTTTTTAAAGATATTTTTTATTTATATCTTTTACATTATTGTGTATTCCCCATGTTTTACCCACCACCAATTCACCTGTGAACCATCACCATAGTCCCTTATGCTCTTTTCTTCTCTGTTTAGAACTCTTATCCTCTCCTTCCCTCGCTGAATGTCTCTCATTTCTGGTTGCCTGCTAGTTTTTGTTTTTGTTTTGCTGTTGTTATTTTCTCCTCCTGACCTCTTATTTGGCCTCCCATATTCCTCCTATAAGTGAAACCATTTGTCATTTTTCTTTTTCCTTCTGGCTTATTTCACTGAGCATGATCCCTTCTAGCTCCATCCTTGTTGCTGCAAATTGCATGAGTTTATCTTTTTTGATTGCTGAATAGTATTTCATTGTGTATATGTACTGTATCTTCTTGATCCAGTCATCTATTTTTGGGCATAAGATATGTTTCCATATCTTAGCTATTGTAAACAATGCTACAATAAACATAGGGCTGCATGTATCCTTTTGGATTAATGTTTTTGTGTCTTTTGGGTAGATTCCGGGAAGTGCTATTACTAGGTGGTATGAAAGCTCCATTTTTAGCAGCTTGAGGAACTGCCATACAGCTTTCCATAGTGGTGGGACCAGCTTTCATTCCCACCAGCAGTGTAGGAGAGTTCCTTTTTTCCACATCCTCACCAACATTTGTTGTTTCCTTTTTTTTTAATGTGTGCCATTCTCACTGGTGTAAGGTGGTATCTCATTGTGGTTTTTATTTGCATTTACCTGATTATAAGTGATGTTGAACATTTTTTCATTTATCAGTTAGCCATTTGCATTTCTTCTTTGGAGAATTGTCTTTTTACTTCTTCAGCCCATATTTTGACTGGATTCTTTATTTTGTTTTTGCTGAGTTGTGTGAGCTCTTTATGGATTTTTGTGATCAGGCCTTTATCGCTTGTATTGTGTGCAAAAATTTCATACCAGTCAGTGGGGTGTTTATTTGTTTTGTTTAATATCTCTTGGCTGTACAGAAGCTTTTTATGAAACAAAGATTTTTTTTAATGATATATTATTGCTATTTGATTAAAATAAAAGTACTGGAGCAACTTGATCAGTGGGAGGGTGTATTGCCCAGTCACTAGAATCTTAAACTTTTTCATTTTGAAGGGAATTTTACCAAAAAAACAATAAATATTACCTTCTTCTTTTTTCCCAGAGGGTTATTGATTAATGCAAAAACTCAGAATTAGACACAATATGGAGTATATTCTATAAATTCATATAACATAGAGATCCTGCATTCTTGGGGCAACAAGAACTTATACTCTAGATCCATCATAAAGAACAAATCTGGACAGCTCCATCAGATGACAGAAAGAGAGAGAGAAAGAAAAGTTCTGCTGGCAAAAATAGGTTTGGGTAATCAGGAAAAAATATTTAAATGTTGTAAGGATTTCACCAAATGAGAACATATCTTATAGAAAACATTTTACAATATTCAATATCCATTTACAATGAAACACCATATAATGGGAATGGAAAGAATGAAATGATATAATAAAAGCCTTATATGACAGACCCATAGCTAACATTATATTCAGCGGTGAAAAACTGGAAGTTTTTCCTATAAGATTATATACATGACAATGATATCCACTTTCCCACTACTATTTATCAGAAGTCCTAGCTAGAGGAATTAAGCAAGAGAACGATATAAAAGATTGGAAAAGAAGAGGTAAAACTATTACTATTTACAGATGACATGGTAAGATATCTAGAAAACCATACCTACTCCATTAAAATGCTATTAGAAACAGTAAATTAGTACAGTAAAATGGCAGGCTACAAAATCAATACACAGAATTTGTTGAGTTATTATATGTAAATAACATACTAAAGAGAAAAAAAGATCAAGAAACAACCCCATTTACAATTGCATCAAAAGATTTAAATACCTAAGAATAAACGTAGTATCCAAAGACCTCTACAGTGAAAATTGTAAGACAATGTTAAAAGAAAAAAAAAAGATACAAAGAAATAAAATGTCCGTGTTTATGGATGAAAAAAAAAACAGCCATTGTTAAAATAGGCATATTACCCAAAGCAATATACAGATTCAATGCAATCTCTATCAGCATTTCAATGATACCCTTTAATAAGATAAAGCAAAGATTACTGAAATTTATATGGAATCTTAAAAAACTGAATAGTCAAAACAATCCTGACAAAAAAGAATAATAATGGAGGTTTCACTTTCCTAGTTTTCAAACTATACTATAAAGCTATAGTAATTAAAACATGATGGTAGAGGACTAAATAGACACAAGATCAAACAAATAGAATTGAGAGCACAGAAATAAATTCATGCTTATATGATCAACCTACAACAAAAGACCCAAGGGTATTTAATGGAGAAAGGGAAGTCTCTTCAACAAGTGGTGTTGGAAAAATAGAAGTCATATTTAAAAGAATGGAATTGGACCATTATATCATAGAATGTACAAATTTTTCTTGTTGCCAAAACAAACATTAGTGCATCAAAAATAAAATAAAAATTTTCATTTATATATAGTTAAATATAAAGACATCTCTTTGACGATATTAAGACATAAAAGTCAAACCAATATCCCTGACATGCTCTGCCCCTGGAAGGACAAAGAAGAGGATTGCCATTTGAAAGGATGAATTCTTAAAGGATGACAGGTAACATTGGACCAATAGACCAAGAGCAGTTTTCTAAGCTCTGTACTAGTTCTGGCAGTGGAAAAGGGAAATTGGAAGAAGAAAACTTTTTGAGTCTCCATGTGGAGAGATCCAGACTTCAAGTATTCAAAATACACTTCTGTTTCCTAAACCTACTTCCTGTTCAGGATCTCCCAAGTAGGACATTCTCCTTTAGGCCCAACCTTCCTCCCCACAATTCCTCCCAGGGGAGCCCCATGATCCACAAGGCAGAGGCCTCCATAGCAGTGGTCAGGGCAGGTGACAGTTATCCTCTTCCTTGCACATGGCTAGATACTGACTGAGGCCCTGTTGGGATCCCTAACACCAATACCCCACTGGGAACCATAACAATAAGAACCTGGAAAGAACTGAGAGAACACATAAAAAAGGCAAAGATAGATTCACTAGGTGCCCAGTATCATAGGGCACATTTAAAGCACATTTTTCTGAGTCAACTAGTGAATCAAATATATATAGAGAAGTGACACAGTCAGGTTTTAAAACAGCTTTGAAGGAGGGGTTAGGATAGAAAAGGGGAGGAGTCTCCAGCGTCCCAGTCCCAGTTCCCTCCTGCCATTGGTTATCTTTGCTCCTCACAGGTTCCTGGGCAGTGAAGTAGAGGGGGGCAGGTGATGAAAATACACAAGGACAACCAAATAAAATACAATAGGACTGGGGCCTCCCTGGCAGTGCAAGGGGTTAAGTGTCAGCACTATGATGCTATAGGCAGCCACTGCAGCACGAGTTCAATCTCCAGCCAGGGAGCTTCCAACATGGTGCAGCAAACCTCTCCTGACTCTCTTGCTGCTCTTCTCAACAGTGTATTTCTGTGGATCTGTTTGTTCTCCCCACTCTGTCTCCGGCGAATCCTTTGACACTGGCCCCCACAACCTCTGGCCTATACCTCAGCTCTTGCATGCATAAATAACTAAATCTAAAAAAAATACAATAGGAATAACATCAGTCTCCTTCCACACCCTGCCCCCAGGAGAAATACCTTCATCTGTACAAGTGTTTATGAAAATCTGTAGACTCCTCTGTAGGGGCTCCAGTATCACATCCAGCAGCTGCCTGTGTTGGGAACATTTGTAAATGAGTGACTGTGAGGACAAGTGGCATTTTTAGCATCTTGTGGTGCCTGAGCAGGCTTTACAAAGACCTTGCTTCAGTCCAATGGCACTTACTTTTTGTTTTAAATCTAGAAATACGTGAGGGGATGGGGTCAGAGGAGAAAGGTGTTCAGGTGCTAGGTAAAGCTTACTCACCACAGGTCTATACTCCACCACTGTCTCTTTGGGCTATCTAGAAAAGTGACTATAGACCAGAAAAAACAAAATTATGCTGGCCTTGGGAAATAATGGGGTAAGAAAGGCAGGGAGGAAAAGGGCATGGGGAAGACTTGCGTCAAGACAATCACCCAGACTGCTTAAGTGTCACACAGGTCCCTGTTCCAACCTCCCATATGTCATTGGAAGCACTCCCTTTTGGAAGTGTGTCTCCTACCAATCTCTAAGGATCTGGTCCCACAGGAATGTGTGTCGGTTATTTTGTTTACTACACATGCTCCTGTGTAGTAACTGTGGTCCCTGATATGGGAGGAACATTGCGCCAGATGCTGAAGAGCCAAGGAAGTTAGGTCGGGACCAGACTCCTCACTGGTTCGGTTCTTGCTGTCTTGTGGGATGATGTCATCTCACATCTGGAGGGATGCACACAGCCTGTCCATCTCTGGGGCTGAGGGGAGGGATGTGCTGAGACTCTCAGTGGGAGTAGGGAGGAGGGGAGCGGATCTAAGCCCTCGGGTTCCCATGCACATGCAAGCACAACAAATTTTTACAAAAATCATGTTACTGCAATAAAATTTGTCATTTCCTGTCAATTTGTATGTGCTCAACATGAATATGACAGTCAAATTCTAATTTTGGCTCTAGTTTTTTTGTAATCTGCAATAAATGGATGTTTACATCACAAAATGCATGCCAAAAGTAATAGGCCAATGGTTAATACCTGTAAAAAATCAAGTCATAGACTACTTCTTAGATTTCTTCATTAGTCTCTTGTACAGCTGTTCAGGAGCAACTCTGAGGATTGTCCAGCAGTAGTCAACCAGCATTGTAGTGGACCATTTTCCCTGGTATCTTTGTTCCATTGATGCAATATCTTGATGAAAACGTTCGCCATGTTCATCATTAACCATACCACAGTTTTCATGGAAGGAATCCAAATGCGAATGAAGGAAGTGGATCTTTAGAGACATATTGCAACCAAGTTTCTGATACTGCATCAGGATGTCTTCTACTCGTTCCTTGTAGTTTTCTGCCCTAACATTCCCAAGAAAGTTTGCAGACACTAGGCAAAAAGCATTCCATGCTTGTTTTGCATCACCCTACAGAAAGTTGTTGAACTGGTCATCTCAATGCAGACAGAATGTTTGGGTAGACTCTTCTCAACTTCTTTTGCTTCGTTATTCCACCGAGAAGAGGAGGAACCAAGCAGAAGTAACAGTCTTTTATGTGGTTGCTTGGCTCTCTCCACACCATGGGGACTGCAAACGGCATTGATGGTTTTTTGCCATTGAACCACTGTGAAAGCTGTGTTGTCCATGTAGCACAGCATATATGCGGGTCCCAAGGCTTATCTTGGTCACCAACCTTGCATCCGAAGTGAAGATGATAAGCCTTCTTCATTTGAGAAGTGATACTTTCTTCTGGTTGGCAAATGTTACTTTCCCACAAATAGAGCAGAAATTGTCCATGCTATTAACACACTTTCGAGGCATTACTATTCTGTATTGTGCCTAATTGAATAAAAAAATAACAGTTCTATGGAACAGTAGCTTCAACTCTCTTGCACAAAGTCTGAAATATTTTCAATGCTCAAACTTTCCGACAGGGCTTTATATAGTGCACACTGACGTCAGCTTGCTTCAGCAGTCACCTGGCAGTAGTATTACATTGCATCAGAAAATGATGCAATCAACTCTGGATGATGTGTGCATGATGGTATTATGCAATGTGATGCACTATTACATCATTCTAGGCTGATTTAGGATGTTGTTGCAGTCCTACTGGATAAATTCATAAGGTGAAACATATAAAATGTATTATATGAAATATCTTCAAAACGAGAGCTAATAAAAAATTTGAATTATTCTCAATAGACAGTAGATTTTTTTGTTTAGCATTTTCTCTTGCTTTTGGAAATACACAAGCCCACAGGAATCCATGCTGCTCACCTCTGGACCTTCTCAGGAGCCAGAGTGAGGGGAGATTAGGGGAAGAGGGGTGGTGGAGCCTCATACTGGGCTCCCTGCATGGCGAGGTGATCATATGTTTAAACTACAAATGCATTTGTGTTCACAGAATTCTCCAAAGCAGCATTTGTCTTTTCATTTGCTTACTTATGTTTCCCCTTAGGTGTCACGAAGGAGCGTTAGGTGTTGGGGGTCTTTGGGGAACTTTGAATGCTTTCTGGTATATTTAATGATTCATCAACTGACACATATGAGGTGATAGTCACAGGCATACATTTTAAACTAAATAATATTTTTTTGACTCAGTGAATTATCTAGACTTCAACAAGTTTAGTTTCTCTTGGAGAATGCATAAGTCTGAAATTGAAGAAAAAATTCAAAAGTCAAGCTATCTTTGTAGCAAGGAAAAAAATGCCTGGGTAATTTGTGGTACTCAGAAACTAATATAGTAGGCCTGTGATGTTTGTGGAATTTCTAAGTGAATTAATGACATTAGAGTGGATTGTTAGTTCTGTGTTACCTATCCTTGTGTATAATTGTATATATTATTTAGGCATTTTGTGTTTTTTCTTTATCTGCTGAAAGCAAACTCATACATTCATGTTTTTTAAAGGTAAAACAAGAGAAATGTGTTAAGTGGGTTTCTTCTCTGACTTATTATGAATTGTGGATCATTATTTTTATTTTTATTTTTTTGAAGATTTATTTATTTATACATACAGCTGGGGTACAGGCCAGAGGTGTGGAGTGGTGAGAGGCTTCACCAGAGACAGAGTGGGTAGCAGAACAGGCAGATCAGAAATAAACTGCTGAGGGGAGCAGCAGGTGAGGCAGGAGAGGTCTGCTGCACCATGTGGGATTCTCCCCGGCCGGGTGTCGAACTCGTGTCGCCGCTGCCGACAGCTCCACAGCCCAGCGCTTAACCGCTGCGCCACCAGGGAGGCCCTGGATCATTATATTTATTGTTAGCAAAACAACTCCAGGAATATGATAATGCAAAATAGTATTAGAGTTAGTTCTCTCTGAAACTGCAAAGAAGTGCTCTTTTTTCAAAAAGTCTGGACATATTACTGAAGGAATATTACTGAAGGAATATTTCACATGAAGCAATATTTCACATGAAGACCTCATTTCCTTTGGGCATTTTCGGTAGAAATGGCTTATCATGTTTTCCTGCTTTCAGATCATGGACTCTTGGTTTATGATGTTAGTTTCATAGTGATTCTGTTATACATACTACACAATTTTAAAAATATTAAACCTATTTTAGGTTTATACCACTTAAAAATATTTAGCTTTTCCAGGATTCTTGCAAAGTTCCAACTCAGGTTGTGTTCTAAAGGCTGGACTCTCAGGGTCCTTAAAGAGCTGCTACTGAGTGACTGGCATAACCAAGGCGGAACTGTTCTGACACTCCTCAGAGCTTTTGATGAAAATATAAAAAGAGATCAAAGGAGTGCTGAGTGGGGAGTCTATCTCCTCTCACTTTAATAGGAGAGATGTGAAAAATATTTTGATTGACTACAAATGTATGATTTTAAGAGTCACCCATAATGTCATTTACTGTTCATTTCTTCTAAATGATTCATTTAGTACATTTAGAGTATCTCCCACTTCAAGTACTACGGTGATGAGAAATGGTAACAAGGTAAACTGGGAGTACCAACGGCAGGCAATGGCAGAGGACTGCCCCATGCCCTCCAAAGCTTCCAAGGGCCCCCAGAAGAGGTGACAACTTGCTGTCAAAAGGAGTTGGAGTCACCAGATGAGGTGACACTTGAATGTGGTCATGAAGGATGCAGCGGGAGAGCCCAGGTAGGAAGGAAGCCATCTCAGGAAGAAGGGCATAAAGACAAGGATGCACGAGGAGCAAGTCAAATGAGAAACAGGGCATCCTCGATCACGTGTCCCCTAATAATATTCTGGTAGATGATAGAGATGGACTGCACATATGAAAGTGGTCCCTACAGACCATACCATATAGCCTAGGTGCAGAGTCAGCTATACTGTCTAGGTTTGTGTAATTATACTC
>PVIJ01021192.1:0-19051 GCA_004024925.1 Scalopus aquaticus | reverse complement strand
CCTTCCCCTCCTCCTCCCTTATCCTCTTCCTCCGCTTTCTCTTCCTCCTCCCCGCTCCTCCTCTTCCTCTTCCTCCTCCCTCTTCCTCTTCCTCCTCCCTCTTCCTCTTCCCCTCTTCCTCCTCTTCCTTCTCCTCCTCCTCCCTCCTCTTCCTCCTCCCTCCTCCTCTTCCTCTCCTCCTCTTTCTTCTCCTCCTCCCTCATCTTCCCTCCTCCTCCGTCGTCCCCTCCCTCCTCCTCCTCCTTCCTACCCCTCTCCTGCTCCCTTCCTCCCCCTCCCCAGCCCTCTCTCTCCCCACGCACAGAGGAAAGACTACAGGGGAGACGAGGGCGGCAACCGGGGGAGCCCTCGCCAGACACGGCCCTGCTGCCGCCTTGTCCCGCGCTGCCATCCTCCAGGACGGTGAGAAAAGAAGTTTCTGCTGGTGAAGCTGCCCGGTTTGCTGCTTGGTCACGGCCCGAGCGGCTGATGAGCGGCGCCAGTGGTGCGGGCAGCCCCTGCGCTGTCACGGGCTTCGCCTGCACGTCCTGAGTCCGCTGCGGCCAGCGCGGGCCGGGCACCGGCTCGCACGGACTGCGGTATCGGGCACCTTTTCACGCCGCTGAACTCTGGTTCTCACAGAGGGGACTGTCGCACCTAGAGCCCCCGCGCCCCTCTGACCGTGGAACCCTGTCTTTGAAGAGCAGGCATCACAGCCTGTACTTTGAGAAATACTCGGTGGTATTTGGGTCCACAGGGGAGGCGGGATCTTTGGTTTGTCTTCACCATGGCTGTTATTCACCAGCCCTCCGTACCGGGCTGGGAAATACCAGGCCGAAGCCGGGACGTCTGAAAAGCAAAGAGGAGAAGGGAGAGAGGTGGGAGAAAACACAGTTGTTGGAGAGGGCAGGGACCTTGGAAGAAGGCAGACCAGGGTTCTAGACTTGACTTTGCTCTTTTTCAACTGTGCGATATCTGACTAGTTACTGGACCTCTCTGTGCTTTCGTTTCTTCCCATAGGGATATCTTGAAATGTTGGTGATGCCTCAAAATAAAAGATATAAAGCTCCCCAGCCCCCGCCATTGGTGGTTGCCATCCTGTGTCGTGTGCAAGCTCTGCCTCAGTGGACAGAAATTGGATGCTTGCAGCTGCTAGCTCTGGCCTGGGATTCGTGAGCACATCCCACAGCCTCCTCCCGATGCCATGTCCCCAGCCAGAAACCAGCTTCCTCCGGGGAGGCCAGACCCTGGCTGTCTTTGGGCCCCCGGGAACCCCCATCTCTCTCATTCGGGGGCCCTCTCTCTCCCCCGCCCGCCTGGGAGCCGAGAACTTAATCCTCCCTCTGTTTATTCAATGGGAGTCATTCCCGCACTTAAGTGGGGGTCTAATTACGAAGGCCTAATTCCACATTTTCCCTGGCGGGAAGATAGCCAGCCTGTTCTTCTTTGATCTGCAGGAATTTCGCGATGGTTCAAGATGGGCTGGATTTGTGTTTCCACACTCTGATCCGTTTTATTATCCCCCTGAGGAGCCAACTAAGCTTTTTCAGACTCGCATGTAAAGAACACCTTGCCAGCCCTCTCTGCCCGCTTTGTCTCGCCATCTACAGGGCCACCGGGCCCACATTTAACTTTGCTGTTGAAACTCTGGGAGTCCATGTTAGGGGCCGCAGGGCTGCGCTGGCTGGGGAGCGGTACCTGACCTAACCGAGCCCCGGGGTGCTGACCCCCCAAGTGAGTGGGAGCCGCATTTGTGCGTCTTTCCCTCTCCCGTGTCACTGGGCGTGTGGAAGGAGACCCCACTAGGGGTCAGGAGGAGGGACCTCGACTCTGTTTCAGCCACTAGCTCCCTGCAGGGCCCCTGAGCCTCAGCTCCCTCCCGAGAAGGGTTGATGGGCCTTTCCCATCAGCTCCAGCTGCCGTCCAGCACCATGCCCAGGGGCTCACGCAGCAGGAATGTGGCTGCTGAATCCAGAAGTCCTCGGTCAAGCCTCTCAGGGTCCTTGACTTACACACAGTCATTTCTCCCTCTGTCCTCACGGGGGGGTACCTGTGTCCTAACCTCTCCTGGCCAGGACACCAGCCACGTGGATTGGGGCCACCCCATGACCTCATCATGACCTGAGGCGCAGGGGTTTAGGACTTGGGGTGAATTTGGGGACGGTGCAATTCAAGCCCGTCCAGGCAGTACCAGCCAGGGGAAGTGGTCGCGTCCCATCACGCAAGAGGCGTGGCTGAAACCAGAGCCTCCATCGGGCGATACTTCTTGCTCGTCAGCCACCCCACCCCCCACCCCCTGGCAAGTTTCCTGCTGTCCCCGGCGAGGTGAGGCCGCCATGGAAAGGTCCCGTAGAGAACATTTGCTGTGGGAGATCGGGGTTAGACCGACAGCCTGGGTGCGAATCCCAGGTGGGTCCCTCACTGGTGCAATGTCCCCTAGTGTCCCTACTGGGCTTTGTCCGCAGGCAGGAGCTGTCACAGGACCACAGTGATGATGAAGTGAGATTGCCCAGGCAGAGTGCTTAACAGAAAGTCTGGGGCATGAAGACACCAGTGCTGTGACCTATTGACAGACTTCTGCTGACCCTTCTCGGGTGCAGTGGGGGTTCATTTCTGGAGTTGGGTTGTTCAGGCTCTCCCTGACTTTTTCCAGGGAAATAGCTCCAATTCCTTTAACCTTGCTTCACAGGGTCTAGTTTCCAGGGCTTTGATCATTGCTGTGGCTCCTGCCTGGACACCCTCCAACCTCTCCAAGCTCTTCCAGAAGGTGTGATACAGACTCGGCTTAGCGGTCTAACAAAGAGCTGACAAACCAGGGACCCGAGAGCGGAGATGGAGGCACGTCACAGGCTTTTATTGCGCAGAATCCAGTCGCTTTGAAGAAAGCAAGATGTTCTGTTGACTGCGACCAGATGCCCCGGAGTTTCCAGAACGGGCTGTTTGGAGATGGTTCAGATTGCAAATATTCTAGTTGATTGTCCCCATCAACCAGAAACATGTCCCAGAAGTTTTGACTTTCCCTCATCCACACGGCAGGCGCTGGAGTGCCTCGTACACAGGGCCGCGACCCTGAAACGCTCTCCTCGCTGGCAGGGGACAGATGCCATCCTGATGTGGGGAGGTCACATGATGTCAGTGTTGGAGTGGGAGGGTTGCCCTGATTTCAAAGCCCTTTCTCAGCGTGTCACCCCATCTGTCAGGGCTCTGTGTTCAGACATGTGTTCACAGGGCAGATCCAGCCTGCAGACCACAGTCCCCATTAAACACGTGTCCGGCCGAGCACCCAGGAGGTGCTCACCTGGTTGTCGCTGACCGATTGAAAGCAGGTCCCGTTCCTCCTAAATACATGGTGGCCGCTTTTAGCCCTAAATAGATCACCTTATCATTGTACTATTGAATTCCATCCTGTCTCTGGAGGGCCTTGTCTTCAATTTGTCACAGTTGTTTTGAATTTCATTCTTGGCTTTCTGAGTTTGAGCCAACCCCCCACCCCACCCCTCACACACACAAATTCAGAATCCTGTAAGGACTGGGCGAGCACAACCTCTATTCTTTTGTTTAAGTCATTAACAAAGAGAGGCCGGGCAGCGGCTCCCCAAAGGAGCAGCGTTCTCTCACGTAGCTGTCCCAGCATGGACCAGACATTAAAGAATGGCTTTTCTTTTTGGCCACGGAAATCAATGTGCATTGCAGAATATTTACAAAGTGGAGATAAGCGTACAAAGGAAAGGAAAATAAGTTACCATCCCACCCGGCAGATGTAAATGCTGCCATTTGGGGTGGAGCCTTCTGTTAAATATATATGCCTGAATCAACATGGATTAAGTGATATACATGCACTCTGCTTGTTTGTGAACTCGCTCACAGATCATGACCATAAAGTCAGCTATTCACACTTGACTATATCACAGACTTCCAAAATCAAAAGCTTTCGTGTATAATGCACACACACGCACTAAACCCAAAGTATTTTCCATGGACTTCCGCTCCAAGAGATGCCATCCTAAGGAAACAACGGTAGCATTGTCCATTCTTTCAAGAAATGCCATTCACTATTCTGAACGCTGTAAGATTCTCTGTGTTGAAGGCTCTGAGAAGTCCTGCAGTTAAAAAAATTAATTTTTTCCAGCTCAACAGTCCCCAAATTTAATTCTCCATAAGATCCTGTTTCTAGAAGCACTTGTGACTATTTCTCTAAAGAACACTTGTGGAAATGCTGTCATAAATCATGACATCTGGATGAAAAGTATTAATTTTTAAAAGCTCTTTCTGTAAAATCAGGCGACCAGATTTCTCCTTGCTGAGCTGATGACCTTGGATGAGTTGCTTTTGTCTGACTTGGCAAAATGGTTGCATTGCCCACGTCATGCCAACCTGCCAGGTTTTTCCTTTAACCTGCCTCACAGAAACAGTCATAATTTACTTAACACTGCACACAGGTTAACTCAGTGGTGTGTTGTCCTCAGAGCCCCCTCTCCTGGTCCCCCTGCTGTCCTACCTCACGGTCCCCCAGAGGACAGTGACTGGTTCTAACGTCATCCCAGAACAGCTCTGCCTGTTGGTCAGTGGTTTTAAAAAGGGGCTTATTTGAGGGCCTCCCTGGTGGTGCAGGGGTTAAGTCTCGTCACTGTGAAGCTATCAGCAGCCACTGCAGCACGAGTTTGATCCCCAGCCAGGGAGATGACCCACCTGACGCAGCAGACCTCTCCTGCCTCGCCCACTGCTCCCCTCAGCAGTGTATTTCTGTCTATCTGCCTGTTCTGCTCCCCACTCTGTCTCTGGTGAATCCTCTCACACCCCACACCTCTGACCTACACCCCAGTCCTTGAATGCCTAAGTAAATAAAATAAATCTTTTTTGAAAAAGGGGGTCTTGCCCTCTTTTCCTTTATCTGGGTGAACCTCACTTGCCACTCCCCGCCCTTGGGGCTTCTCGGTGATGTCATGACAATAACAGTTCCACCCAACGTGGACCAGCCTCTGGGGCATCCCTGCACTGGTTTTGAATAGACCTGACCCCCTGATTCTGCAACTGCGTCTTTCCTTCTCCATGGGGTGTTCCTCTGAACGCCTGGAAGGAGCAGATCTCCACTTACCTGGAGGGACGAGGCACCCCTGTCCCTTGGCCTCCTCCCCGACTGTAACAGAAGTGGGCAGGCGGGTGGTGTGGGGACCGGCAAGTTTGCACAGGCTCTGCCGCCTGCCTTGTCTGCTTCATAGAAATGCTTCTGCTGTACTGAGTGCTTACTGTGTAGCGGGCGCTGTCCGTGGGGCGCTCAGTAAATGTCCGGGTGGCTCCAGGTATCACGTCTCTGATTTACAGATGAATCCACGAAGACAAGGATGGGGCATCTTCCTAAAGTCACGCGGTGTGTCAGAGTCATAGCTGAGATGCAAACCCAGACTCAGCCCTTCCTCCAGGGTTATGTGCTCAACGCCCCCTCCCCTCCTCCTGACCCCTTCTAATCCCCCCCACATACCTTGTATGAGGGACAAGGGGCCTCCACCTCCCCAGTTCCTCCTCCACTCCGCTCACACCCACATCTCAGTCCCTCCACCCCTTCGCACTTAGTCTCGCCTGCCCAGGTGCCCCCTCTCCCAGTCCCCAAAATGCCCTTCCCTCTTCCTCCCCAGAAGACGAGCCCTGAGGGAGGGACTTGGGCATCCTGAACATGGCAGGGGATGCAACTTGGGCAGAGCTGGAGTGGGGCCTTTCTGCGTTGGCTTCGGGGCTGTCCTCCAGCGAGAACTGGGGGACCCTGAAGAGTGTGGAACAGAGACACCTACTGGCTGCTCCCAACACAGGGCCCAGAGAATCCCACAACAGTCTCGCTTCTGGGGAGCAGGTGGACATGGCCAGGGGTCCTGTCAGTCCCATCCCTGCTCCTTCCCCTGCGCGAGGCAGGCTGGGATAGCCCCCCAGAAGCCCTGGGAGCACCCTGGTCTCTTTCTCTCGGCCTGTTCTGAGGATAACAGCCAAAGGGAAGGCAGATTTTATGGCAAAAAGCAACCCTTTCACGAAGCTACTCAGGGCTCGGCTGGGTTGAGGAGAGGTGGGACAGGCCGTTTAAGAACAAGTAACAGGGGTGGCTTCTTTGTCCGGCCAATGTGGGGAAATGCTCCGCAGGTTGAGCCGATGTGGATTGTGTTGTCTGGCAGGGACCTTCCTCTCTGGCCGGCTGTGTCCCTTTGAATCGGTTTACAACCCATATCTAGGGCCAGCGCCATCTGAGGCAGGGATGAGGCTTTCCATGCTGGTTAATTGCCACCATTTACCAGTTCAAATATTGACCGACAAGGTGCCAGGAGAAGGGAAAGAGCCACTTGCTAGGAAATCACTAATCTGAAAGATAGCGCTGCCGGCTTCTCAGATGTTCTGCCAAAAAGTGGGGTCACCTCAGCAGCAACATAGCCCCTAAGGGAAGGATCTCAGATTACACGTAGGTATGGGGTAAGGTGTACTTCCAAATATTTCCAAGGTGCCTGAAACCCCCCCCCCATTTGATTTGTTCCTGAATAAGGGCTTTGTTCTCTCTTAAGTCATTCAACAAACATTCATGAATACCCAGGTGCACCGTGCAGAGTATGGGGATTTAGGAAATGGCAGGAAGCTTAAACACGACCCTCATCCATCTCCAGTGTGGGAGGCCCCAAATTTAAAAATACTCTATGTAGTTGTTCTGGTGAGTATATATAAGGCAAGTCCGAGGACTTGGCAGACACCATGGGTAAAGACGATCTAAACATGTGACAAGTTAAGGAGCGCAGAGGCCATTGGGAACGTCAGAGAACAGTTTCCTCAAGACAGTCAGATGATGGTGCCTAGTTAGCTGGTTCAAACAGGTTTTGATGATCAGAAAGTTAGCCATGGGCAGTGTAAACTCTGAGGGCTTCTCGGAGGAGGAGGCATTTAAAAAAGTCTTCCAGATGAGTGGATAAAGAAGACATGGTGTATATACTTACACGCATCATGGAATACTGTTCTGCTATTTTTTAGAAGGTGGAATCCTGCCATTTGCAACGACATGGATGGTCCCAGAGGGAATTACGCCAAGTGCAGTGAGTCAGACAGGAAGACGAGCACGGTGTGATGCTCTCCTATGTAGCAGGTAAAGAAATAAAGCCAATAAATGAACGAAAGAAAACGAAAACAAACTTTTATACCATAAGAACAAAATAGTGGTCTCTAGAAGAGGAGGTGGCGGAGGTGGGTAAATGGGGTCAAAGGGGTCCATTGTGTGGTGGTGGATGGAGACCAGAATTCTGGTGTTGAACATAATGTAGTCTCCATAGGAGTTGACTTATGAGGCTGGACCCCTTACGCCTGTGTAACATGCACCTGTATGATGTCATCACCAGCATTACTCTCGTCTCCTCCTTCTGTAATCTTCACGTGCGTGCTTTGGCCATATTGACAGCTCACGGCCTAGGGAAGTCCAGACTCCTTCGATGAGCGTTCAATGCCTGCCGCAGGTGCTGTGGGCCTTCTCCTTCTGCCCTTCCATCCCAACGGGCATATTTCCTGGCACGTCCTCTTGGAGACGGGGAGCTGTTAGCCAGTGGGCATGCAGTTCCACTGAGGCCACATGTGGTGTGTGGAGTTGACCACACATTACTGTGCATGGAAAGCTTTGTTAACAGGATGGACCTCGCGCCAAGGTTCTACTACACCCAAAAACATGGCAAGTGACGGATTTTTTGTTATCTTGATTGTGTGGAGCCCATCAGGCCTCTGTGTATGTCCAAACTCATTAAATTGTGTATGTTAAACACATAGTCTTTTCTATATAAATTATACTTCAGTAAAGCTGTTAAAGATGAGAAAAAACACTATTCATCCTTTAAGACCCTTTTACTTGTTTATCTTATTTTTTATGACAGTATTTTTATTTTTAGAATCCAAATAATTATATCTCCCAAGCTTCCTTTTTTAATATTTTACTTTTTCTGTACTCACTAATTCTCTGAAAGCTGCTGTGTATTTTCCACTTCGAGTGCATCTCCACTTGAACCAGCCCCCTGCAAATGCTCAGGATCTCCCCCAAAATAGACAACCCTGCAGTAACACCAAGAGCACCGCTTCTCAAACCAGCGTGTTTTTGTCCCAGGGGACTTTTGGTAATGTCTGGGGATGGTTTTGGTTCTTTCAACTGGGGGTACAGATTAGAAATGCTACTACTCATCGCACAAGGCACAAGCCGCCCCTACCCCCAACAAAGAACGATCCAGCCCAAACTGTCAACAGAGGCAAGTCGGAGCCGCATGACAAGCAGGGAGGAAGTGGGCACTCATGCCAGGCTGTCAGGGTGATGCCATTGCAGACACTCCCGCTAGGACTCAGGCCTCTCCTCAGACAGGGCAGGTTTCCAGGCGCCAGTGTCAGAACTTCCTGGTGCTTTGTGATATGGCGAGGGCTACACCCTGAGCCACCCAGATAAGCCAGATTGTGTTTGAAATGATTATAATCCTGCAATTACCCTCACTCCACCCCACCCAAACCTCAGCATGTGGCTGTTCTATAGTGTGGTTCCTGTTCGGGGCAACTGCCCAATGGACAACCAGGTGAATGGCACCCCCTAAACTGCAGTGCACAACCGAGGCAACTGTCCATGGAAACTCAATCCTAGAGGCCTGTGATTCACCATCATTGCAACAGCCTCTTCTAGTTTTTTCTTGGCCATTCCCATGTCTAGAAGACACAAAGAAATAAAGAAACTGATGAGTACACACGTACTAGAAGAAGATTGTTTCAACATGGAGTGATCGCCAGGAACTGAAAGTTCCAGTGGATTTCTGTCCATGGTTCCTGCTCTTGAGACAAAGACCCTGATCTTTTTATAAGGACAAACTTTCCCTCCTTTTCACCCTGCAAATGTTGACTACAGAGCAAAATTATGAGCTCATAGGTGGGTTGGGCCAGCTCTCTGAGCAGATAAGGGCAAAGAGATCATTCCTGGTTCTACCAGCATCTCTGCAGGAAATCAAGATAAACTTGGAGCAAATTGTTTTCAGTGGAACCAGCTCCGTTGATACTAACAGGTGCTATAATTTTTTAACTCATCATCAAAAAATAAGGATAATTCTGAGTTAGAGCAAGAGTATAAATAGAATGATGGTCATGAGTTCATACTCCCTTCCTGGATTAGAAACCAGGCTTCCCTACTTGCTTCTCTACGGTGTCGCCTTCGACAAGTTACCTAAGGGCTTTGTGTCTCGGTTTCCTAGTTTGTAGAATGGGGTAACAATCATAGCGTGCTCAGAGGGTTGCAGTGAGAATTTTAACAACTTATATGTAAAATGCTTAGAATCACGTTAACCATATAAAAAGTGTTCAATAAATGCTGGCTCACGAATTACAGAGAGTTTTTGTTGTTTTACCAAAGAACCGCTCAGTCTGACGTGATTATCCACACTATGTCTCTTGAAGCAGGAGCAGGGCAAAGCATGAAGTAGTTCTTGATCTTATTTACTGGAAAGACTGGGCTTTCCAGAAAGCAACGCCTGAAGCAAAGATGGAGGTGATGATGCTTTGTTTTCAAGGTGCAAACCGCAGGCAGCGAGGACAAGGAACCGGGCAGGAGGGAAGGAAGGAAGAGAACCGAGGGCACAGTGAAGCCTCCCGCAAGGCTGCACTTGACAGTTACATTGGCAGCAGGTGTGCTTCCGGGCACACTCCCAGAAGGAAACTCACTGCAGAGCAGTTCCCTGAAAAAGAAAGAGGAGAGATTTATCTTCGCAGCTCCCTGCCATGTCCCATTGGTCAAATCTCCCTCCATGAAGAGCTGACTCCACCAGTGAGGCCATCTGGAGACTATTACAGATTCCATTCCTGGAGGTGTGAGTTTCCAGGTCTGGGAGGGTAGAAGCCAGCTTAGAGGGAGGAAGAGGGGATGGTGCAGAAGAGCTGAGAAGGGTCTGGGCAAGTCCATCCACGGAACCCATCCACGGGCTCTGCCCAGGGCAACTTGGAGAGTCAAACTCCTGAATCCTTGTCCTCAAGGAACACATAGGCGATGGGGGTTTCAACAGGAATCACAAGCCCCGAAATACAATGGTTTGGGGAGGGCCCCACCTGGTTTGGGGAGGTCAGAAGTGGCTTCTGTGTTGAGTCTGAAGAATCGGGAGGTGAGAGGCGGAGTTGAGGTGGTACCAGGAAACAGACGGGCAGTCACGGCGGGTGATGGTTTCCAGGGAACATCATAGCAAAGTACCACGGATCACAGACAAGTTATTGATGTAAAGCAACAGAAATTAATTTTTTTATAGATTTATTTATTTATGCATACAAACTGGGGTGCAGGCCAGAGGTGTGGGGTGGTGAGAGGGTCCACCAGAGGCAGAGCGGGGAGCAGAACAGGCAGATCGACTGAAGTACACTGCTGAGGGGAGCAGCAGGTGGGGCAGGAGAGGTCTGCTGCGCCATGTGGGAATCTCCCTGGCCAGGCATCGAACTCCCGCCGCAGCTGCCAACAGCTCCACAGCACTGCGTTTAACCCTTTGCCCCACCAGGGAGGCCCAAAAATTTATTTTCTTATAGTCTAGAGGCCTGAAGTTCAAAATCAAGGTGACAGCAGCGCCATGCTCTAGGGGAGGAGGCTCTTTGCCATATCCTAACTGGTCACAGTTGCAGGCACCCTGGGTGTTCCTGGCTTGCCGCGTCATTCTGATCGCTGCCTCCATCTGCGCTGGCCTTCTCCCCTGTGTGGTTCTGGGTCTCTTCTTACAAGGACGTCCGTCACATGGACCAAGGGCCCACTTTAGTACTTATATTAATTAATTATATCCACGATAATCTCTTTCCAAATAAAGTCTCATACTGTGGTTCTAAAAAAGACATGAGAGGCCTCCCTGGTGGCGCAACGGGTTAAGCGCAGCACTGTGGAGCTGTCGGCAGCTGCGGCGCGAGTTCGATGCCCAGCCAGGGAGATTCCCACATGGCGCAGCAGACCTCTCCTGCCCACTGCTCCCCTCAGCAGTGTACTTCAGTTGATCTGCCTGTTCTGCTCCCCACTCTGTCTCTGGTGAACCCTCTCACCGCCCATACCTCTGGCCTGCACCCCAGCTTGTATGCAAAAAAAAACAAATAAATCTTTTAAATGAATAAAATAAAAAAGACATGAATTTGGAGGGAACACTGTTCACCCCAGGACACAGGGCAACAGCATGGGCAGAGTTCTGGAAGAAGAAAGAGAAAGCCAGACCAAGGAAAGTGGCCTGAGTGGCTCTTGAGGTCAGTGGGGTGAAGATAAGGCTGGTGACAAAGCAAGGGGGCCCCCAAGAACATTGAAAGCTGCCCCATCAAATCTGTGGTGTAAAAACCCCTCGGCCTTTCATGGAGCATGGTTAGAAGGGGTCTGGGTTGGGCGGGTTAACCTGGGAAGGCTTCAGCCTGGATTGGAGAACTAAGCTAGATCTTGGCCAGGCCATGCATTGGCAGAGAAGGTGCCAGAGAAGGTGCGGTGGACATTCTAGTTGGCACAAAGGGCCTAAGGCCAGGACCGAGTGGTCGGTTGACTCCACAAACCCTCCACTCGGTTCCAATGGCAGTGCCATGATGGGGTAGGGAGCAATGCGGGGTGGCCTAGGAGCCCAGAGTACCGGAGTCCCACTCTGGCCACAGACACACCCACAATAGGGAGACTACCCTGGCCTGTGCCAGCAGCCTCTAGCATGTGCTGAGCCCCAGTATTGTGGGCCCTGGCTCCAGAGTTCCCTTGAAGGGCCCCAACTTCTCATGCAGATTCTAGAACCTTTGCTGGTGATGGGTTTTCTGCAGCCAAGCTGCAGAGGAGCCGCTCTCTGTCCCCACGGAGCGGCGGGCATCTCCTGGTCCCTCCCGCCCCCGCCCCTCCATCCCCACTGCACCATTAGCCACCGAGGTGGGAATGCAGAGGAGAGCGGTGCTGGAGAATGCCGGGGTCAGGAACTCCGGGGAAGAATGTCGACTATGAGAGGGCTCTGCTGGCACGACTTAAGATGTGGGTGGCTGCAAGCTGCAGGGGATTTTAGATTAAAAGAGTTTCTGAAGACACTTCTTCAAGGTCAGTGACAGGGGGATCCAGGCGCATCTCATGCCTCCTGCCAAGAATTCCAGAGGCCAAGACCCTCTTCTGGGAGCCGAGGTTGGAGAGTTTCCCATGGGGTCCCCTGGTGGGGGTAAATTCCATCTTTACCCATATTTTTCTCCTCTAGAATCCAAAGCTGGGAGAGACCCCAGCTTGGAGTGGTAGAAAACACGCAGGCGCTGAGACAGGGAGGCACAGAGTCTTCCCTCCCTGATGAACTGTGTGATCTTAGGCCACTGGCTTAGCCTCTCTGAATCTGATTCTTTGCCTCCAAAAGCAGATATGAAATGATTGGAGGCACTGAATACATGTCCTGGCAGATATGACAGATGCTTGATGCCATTTCCCTCTACAAAAGATGGCTAATAGGGCAGGATTGGAGAAGTGGTCCTCAGAGCCAGCCGGAGCAGACCAGTCAGATTTCCTTCCTTCCTTCCTTCCTTCCTTCCTTCCTTCCTTCCTTCCTTCCTTCCTTCCTTCCTTCCTTCCTTCCTTTGTGCACGCATGCAACAAGGATTGAGTACTACTGTCTGCCAAACATTGTAATGGACATTAGGGATTCAGCAACAAACAAAACTGAACCCTGCAGAACTTATCCCCTGGTGGAGGGAGAAACATAAGTAAATAAGCAGATAAATAAATGTAGGTTGATGACAAATGCTAAGAAACAATAAAGCAACTACCAGGGTCAGATATGCTGCATACAATAAATTTCATTTCATTGCATTATGGGGCAGCAAATGGAAACATCAGAGAAGATCAGGCAGAAAGCCAGGCAGAAAGAACGACAAATACAAAAGCGCTGGGCAGATGCAGGGCAGAGCTGCGAGGGCGCGGCACCCAACATGCAGAGAACAGAGGGGCATGAAGCTGGGGTGCCTCAGAGAGACCAGGCCCAGGCCTTGGAAGTTCTGCCCACCACAGCAAGGACTTCGGGCTCCGTTCTCGCGAGAAGGCAGCCCAGCCCACCAACCACATCTTTTCATAATTAATATCAATCGGGCTCGTGCTAGGTGCCAATCGAGGGGCTAAGCACTTTACCTACAGCTAACTCTTACAAGAACCCCAGGCGGTGTGTGCCTCTACGGCCCTCATTTTACAGATGAGGCTGCTCAGGCTGGGGGAGACAGACTCAGCCAGGGGCCCTGACTCTCCCTCCTGTCTCAGGCGATCTTGCACGGTGCCTGCAACGCTCCAGCTGATTTCCCTGGAATCAAAAGGAGGGCGTGTGAAGACGGGGAAACCTTTACCAGCCAACTAACGCCAAGGGCTGGCAGCAGCCTGCGGAGTTTGGAAAAAGACCTGGAACACATTTTCCCCCAGAGCCTCCAGGAGAACCCCGCCCTGCCAACACCTTGATTTTGGAGTTCTGGCCTCCAGAACGCAGAAAGAATGGATTCTGGTGACTTTAAGCCACCAAGTTTGAGGTCGAGTGTGAGACGGCGTCCTCGGAAGCTCAGACAGGTTTGTGGAGAGGGGTGGACCGAGCTCTGTGTTTGGTATGGAGGGTCCAGATTTGCGCCCTAGCTCTGCACCAGCTCCCATGGAGCCTCTCACAGCGCCCCTTTCCCCAGGCTCAGGTCTTCCTCTGTCGACTGGCGCGCTGCAGCCTGGCGCCTGGTGGGGAGGCAGCCATGCAGGGGACACCTCCGGCAGAGCTGGCGGGGGGCTCCTACCCCTTAGCAGACTGCGCTTGGGGCACAGAAGACAAGAGGGTGAACTGGGCCCCCTGGTGAGCATGGTAGGCCTCAGGACAGAGATGGAAGCAGCAACTCCTGGGCATCTGCTTCCCAGTACGCCAGCATGCCGTTGGCAAAGTGGCTTCTCCCTGACATCACTTTCTGACCGGGTAGTCCAGCCTCCTGGGCCAGGCAGAAGTAACCATTTAGCATGAGCTAAGGAGCCCTGGCGCTTGGATTGTCCATCATTACTTCCTGCCAGGAGTCTGGGCGGGGTGGGGGGTGGAGAGGCAGCCCTGTGCCAAGGTAAGTCTGGGCTTCAAAGCCAAAGAAAAGGCAATTAAGTTTATGATGGAATTGGTCAGGAAACTGTAAAGCTGGGACATTGCTCCTGTACAGTAGATTCTTTTATCACCATCTCGGCACACACTGAACCGTCTGAGTCCTGGTTCCAAAAAAAATTATCTATGAAAAATAAATTTAGACTTCTAGATGAGGTCATCAGGACCTCCTTGCGACCAGTGGGTCCTCATATGTCACAGATCGGGGAGCATACCTAGTGGTAAACCAAGATATTCCAAGTCCTGACCCTAACTCCACCTCACTCTGGAGCTCACTTTCATTAAGAGTCTCCCAGTGGAGACCCATGAGAAGGGAACTGGAGGAGGCGTAGGACACAGCCTAGCAGAGGGGGCCGGGCATCAGTCTGACCCCACAATGGATTGGGCTCACCTTGGCCCCCACAGTCTCTTAATTGGCGAAACTAAGATTTAATAAAGAAAATATTGCCTTGTGAGCCATGGGCCAGAGATAAACAAGATCATTTCATAATGATAAAGGGATAGTTATTCAGGGGAACATAACAATCCTGAACATCAATGTTCCTAATAACAGAGCTTCAAAATCCATGAAGGGCTTTGGTGATACAGTGGTTAATACAGCTGCCTTCCAAAACATATGAAAAAATTATGGCAGCCCTGGAAGGAGAAATGGGCAAATTACAGTTTTAGTTGGAAACTCCAGTTCTCCTCTCTTAATAACTGATAAGTAAAGTAGCTAGAAAATCAGCAAAGATATAATGGACTTGGACAATACTAGCAACTAAGTTGGCCTAATTAACTGGAAATAACCCAAATGCACATCAACAGGGAATGAATAAATAATTGCTGGTATAAGCATACAGTGGCATACTATCTGTAATAAAAAAATTAACTATTAATCATTCAATGGCACAGAAATAAGTATGCATACTCAAAGAATTGAACCAAAAAAGACCACATACTATAAAAATCTATTACATAAAACTCTAGAAGATGCAAAATAATCTATAATAACAGAAAAAAAGGTCACTGTTTACTTGGGGAGAAATTCGTGGGGAGGAGGTAGAAGGAGAGACTAACAAGAACCATAAGAACACTTTAGGAGAAGTGAGACTCTTTCTCTTGGTTGTGGTGATAAGTTCCTGGGTATAAACACATGTCAGAATTGGCAAAATTGTACATTTTATGCACAGTATGTCTATTACACCTCAATAAAACTTTTTAAAAATATATATTTAAAGCTTTTAAAAATGTTTTGCAGCTCTCCAGAAGGCAGAGGAGAATGTCTCCACCCGGAAGTCTGGTTTTAAGGTCACACAACTTGCCTGGTGCCCAGGTTTATGTGTTCTGCTCCTGAGATATTGGCAGAAGGCATCAGACACAAAACTCAGCCTTCTGGACCTGGGGAGAGCATCTCCAGGAGCCCAAGGAAGTGCCAATTGTCCCAGGTAAAACACCTTCCAAGAGGGCAAATGAACATGGAAACTTTGCAAACAACTACAACAATTTCACTGGAACAGAGTGCCATTAATGTCTGGTTCAGACAGAGCTGGCCGTGGGTATGCCCAGCATCTGGAATGGCAACACCCAGGTCCCCCAAGTGTCTCTCTTCTCCCAGGAGAGGGCTGAGGGCCTCCTGGGGAAATGCTGTGACAGAGGCAGCATTTAGGCACTTGCAGACATGCTTGGCAGACTTTGGGACGGACTGGGCCATCTGAGAGAAATCAGTCACGTCTAGGGAAGGAGTTTGGCCAGAGGGTGCTAGGCTCAGCCGCAGGACCCGAAGACCTGGGCTGAGTTCTGGGCACAGCAGGCTGGCTGGGTCTTGGCCCTGCTGCACTGTTGGGGAGGAAAATATTTTGTGAGAAGTGAATCACCCCATTGACACCCCAGCCCTGTGCTCTCAGTGATGGCCCACACTCACCCCAGACCAGGGGTCTGCAAATGACTGACCACAGGCCAGATCCAGCCCACTGCCTGCCATTGTGACAAAGTGGATGGGAACACAGACACCCCGTTCATTCACGCTGGGTGGCATCACCCCACCACGGCAGTTGGATAGCTGGGTGACTGTGATGCAATTTTCCTTGAACTGTTTTTGGGTGGGTTTTGTTCTGTTTTGTTTTTAAGATAAAACAAAGCACCTGAAGGCTTCTCATACATACATCTTCCCTCCCTCCTCTGCTGTTAAGGACACCTAGGAGGGAACCATCCAGAAGCATCTCACCTGCAGCGCACAGCAGCGCACCCGCTGCCCTGGGGAAGTCAGGACACACGCACCGGGACAGGTAAGTCACCGCACCGTGGGGTGGCATGAAGGCCGTAGGGGGGCGCGGCTCTAGGAGAGGACGGCCGCCTGCACACCCCTGCCCAGCGCAGCTGAGGGGTCCTGCGGCAGAGGAGGTCCGCAGGGAGGAGAGGCCAGCGCCCCCAGCCGCACAGCGGAGATCCACCGGGAGGAACAAACAAGACATCGGAAGTAGGTGTGGAAGTCTTTCCCAAGCCTGCGACGGTGGCTGGCCAGCTCCCCGGCCCCGAGGGTCGCGTCTGTTTTCACAGGTGGCGGCGCTGCAGCCTGGCCTCCGAGCTTGGGGGGCCTCCCGTCAGGCCGCCTGCCGGCTCCGTGACCTTTGGCAAAGCATTTTGTTGGCCTTAGCCGGGTTCCCGGGGCGCAGTGGGCATGCACGAGCCTCCGGGGTGGCCTGAGGGTCCGCGAGGGTGCGCCTCTGCCCCTCGCCGCAGCTCGCCGACCGCCAGCGCCCGCTCACGTCCTGGTCACCAGCTGCCCCGTGGACACTGGGCAGCTGGTAGGATCCCTGCTGAAGGCGGCTCCAAAGACTGGCCACACGCTTCCAGACCCAAGGGGGCTCCGCCCTGTGAGGGTGGTCTGAAAGGGTTTCCAGACACCTGCTCGGGCGCCAGGGAGGCTAGCATCTGTGTAAACCTGCCCCCCGTGCCCACAGCCCGTCCGCGTGTTGAATGAAGCTGTCTGCAGACACCCCACTGCTCAGCGGCTTCTACATGAAACGAGCGCGCGGTGGGGCCAGGGCAGAGCTGATTATTGTGACAAGCTGGTCCTCGGGCAGATCCTGGAGTGACCGCCACACATTTGTCAGGATGGAAGCTTCTGTGATAAAGGGGGGAAAATGAGGCAGCAAAAGTAGCCGGGGCTCAGAGGCCCCGGGCACTGCACTTCCAGAGCCCCAGACGGCCCCCTCCTGGCCTCCAGCGGGACTGCACCGTCCCGGAGCTTCAGGGCCCCTGCCTGAGGTGGCCCAGAGTTGAGCACCCTGAGGGCATCTGGAAAAGAAATTCTCATCATCCTGCAGCGGCTGGTGGACTGTGGTTCTCAGGCCAAATCTGGGCCAGATGGAGAGACAGGAAAAATGGCTTGATATTTTCATGTTAGGAAGCGCAGACGTCTTGGTCTTCTCAAGAAAGCTCTTGCTGACCCTCTTAACCAGGACAGAAGTTGAAACCTAAAAAGGAAAAGATAATGTCGTTGTGGAAGTTTTCAAAATTAAGTAAAGGGCGAGAACAAGAGATAAAATAAAGTAGTTGGCTCTGGGCTACATCGTCTCTGGCTCTCAATCCAGTCAGCTCCTCTGTGACAGGACGTTCACTTTTCTCTTCTTTCTGAACACGGTTGAATTGGCAAATGACACTTTGTTGAAAATATTAAAACCTAGAGGTCACACCAAACCCAGCTTGAAAGCAAGAAGACATTCTTTCGTCTTAGTACAAGTGCATATTTGGAATTGTAAATGCAAATTCTTTGGAGACAGACTTGCCTTCCTGGCCGGCAAGTACAGACAGAACATTTGAAAGCAGGTCTTGCTTTAATTTTTGACAAGTGTTAGGAAGAGATACTCTTCGCAGCTTGAGAGAGAAGGAGAATAAAAACCAGCTTTCAGGTCATGGTGTGTGGAGGGAGGATGAAGAGAGGGGCATGCTTCCTGGAAGGAACCATCTGACTATTTCCGCCTCTCTGAGGCCTCTCTCTGATGATAAGGAGGGGGTCTCAGGGGGCTCACTAGGAGGCATCAGTGACATCACTGCGGCCCCGTGCAACTGTATAGGTACCGAGGAACCCAGCAAATGGTCTGAATTTTTCCAGGAGAGGAGAGGAGGCAACAATGGAAATTCATCCCCGAGTCTTAAAGTCCAGCTGTATCTTGTAAGGCTCTTGGGGCGTTGCCCTCCAGTGAAATCCAGGCCTGAGGGATTTGCTGTAATCAGATTCCCTTCCTGTTAGAACTTGGGTGAGGGCACCTGGATGTGCATCTTGCCTCTTCAACCAGCTTTCTCCTGTATAAACTCATGTTTCTCCTGTATAAACTGAGCTCTCGCCTCCCTTCCCCCAGGGAGATTGGGGCACACCAAGTGGCTGGGGCTTCACATTGCATCTTCATGGACCCAAGTTATAGATGAGGAAACAGGTTGAGAAGGGACAGGACTGCCCAAAGGCCTCTAAGGAACAAAGGGCAGAAGCAAGATCCAACACAACGCTGTCTAGCTCCGAAGCTCAATTCCTTCTTCTGTACCAAGCCGCTTACATATATAAGAGAAAACAAGATCTCCACGGCCAGAGGAAAGGCACTGAGAAGGGAAGAAATGACTCCAAAACATGCAAGTCATCTAGTTTGGACCTGTCACTATGGCCTTGTAACCTCTTGCATGTCCCCCTCTTACATTTGGTGCCAGAAAAAGCTCTAATATGGCCAAGAGAAATGGATTTTGATGCCTCCTAAACTTCCATTCTCCTCTCTCTCTTTTTTTTTTTTTTAAGATTTTACTTATTTTTGCATAGAAGAACTAGGGTATAGGCCAGAGGTGCAGGGGAATGGGGGTGAGGGGATTCACCAGAGACAAAGTGGGGAGCAGAACAGGCAGATCTACAGAAGTACACTGCTGAGGGGAGCAGCGGGGAAACAGGAGAGGTCTGCTGCGCCATGTGGGAAGCTCCCTGGCCAGGGATCGAACTCAGGCCATCGCGGTCATGATGATAG
>PVIJ01021191.1:0-19071 GCA_004024925.1 Scalopus aquaticus | reverse complement strand
AAGATCAGGCACAAGGCAAGGATGTCCACTCTCACCATTACTTTTCAATATAATACTGGAAGTCCTAGCCAGAGCAATTAGACAAGAGAAAGACATTCAAGGGATTCAAATAGGAAAAGAAGAAATTAAACTGTCTCTATTTGCAGATGATATGATAATATATATACAAAACCCTAAAAACTCCATAGAAAAACTATTCTGCCCATTTTTTGACTGGGTTATTGGCTTTATTTTTGTTGAGTTGTGTGAGTTCCTTGTAAATTTTTGTTATCAGTCCTTTATCGGATGTGTTGTGTGCAAAGATCTTTTCCCAGTTGGTAGGGTGTCTGTTAGTTTTGGTTAATGTCTCTTTTGCTGTACAGAAGCTTTTTATTTTGATGTAATCCCATCTGTTTATCTTGTCCTTCACTTCCTTCGCTTTGGGGGATATGTCGTTCAAGATTTTGCTGAGATGTATGTCATGTAGAGTTTTGCCTATATTTTCTCCTATAAATTTTATGGTTTCAGGTCTTATGTCCAGGTCTTTTATCCATTTTGAGTTGGTTTTTGTGCAGGGTGTGAGGTAATAGTCTAGCTTCATTTTTTTGCATGTGGCTGTCCAGTTTTCCCAGCACCATTTATTGAATAGACTGTCCTTGTTCCACTGCATTTTCTTTGCTCCTTTGTCAAAGATTAGTTGTTCATAGATATGCGGCTTTAATTCTGGGTATTTTATTTGGTTCCATTGCAGACACACAAAATTATAATGGATTCTGAGAGCCAATAATTTTCATATCTAATGAAAGTCAATCATGGAATAATTAATTTATTGACTCAATTTATAAACTACTTTTCCTTTTTTTTTTGGTTCCTTTTCATTGTGAATGTACGTTTGTTGCACAATTCTTTTCTTTGTCCTTCCAATGCATACCCCTAGTCAATTTCTTGAATTTCCTTAGGATATCATAGCTTTATATTTTCCTCTCAACCTATGTAGATGATAGCTATCTCTCCTCTGTGAAGCTGTTCTTGTATTTGCTTTAATTTAAAGATATTCCTCTTCCAGTGGCTCATTTATTATAGCTTACTCCATTCAATTCAGATTTCATTTTATAATCTAGTCTACTCATGTGACACCAATGGAATTAATTTTGTTTTCAATGCTTTTCTCTGTTGTTTTCCCCAAGTTTTCTATTTTGTTTATCTATATATCATCTATTATTTTTCTTCTTTCTGCTAGCATTGTATTACTTTGCTCTCCTTCTTCTAGTTGTGTATGTTAGGTTAATTATTTAATAGCTTTTCTTTTTAATGTAGGCTATACATTTCCATCTCAGCCATCCTTTTACTTTATCCCATAAATGTTGGCATTTTTAATGTGCTTTTTCATTTTATAGAAAAGTTTGTATTTTATAATTACTCTTGCAATTCCTTCTTTGATCCCTTGGTTGATTTTGGGAGCTTGTTTATTCTTCCACATGTTTGTGATATTCCATTTTTCCTTTTGTCATTAATTTCTAGTTTTACTCCGTGTAATTGGAGAGATATATTAAATGATTTTAATTTAGAAATTTATTGAGACCTTTTAGTGGTTTATCTATGTGTGCTTGAAAAAAAAAACATGTTCTGCTTTTTTGGGAAGTAGAATGTTTTGTTTATATATATTAGGTCTATTTATACTAATAGTGTTGTTCAGGTACTTAATTTCTTATTGATCTTCCATTTAGTTGATCTTTCCATTGTTGAAAGTTGAGTATTCTTGTGTATCTTTGATCAGCTTTTCTGTGTTTTCTTCCATCTCTTTGAATTTCTTTATAATGGCAGTTTTGAACTCTGCATCTGATAGGAAGAAAATAGCTTCAGTGTCTTTGTGATCGGTTTTTGGAGATTTACTCTCTCTCTCTGTGGTGAAGTATTTTTCTGAGGACTCAAAATGACATTTGATGTATTTCTGTTTCCTCATTTGTTAGTGTTTTGGATTTGATTGAGTTCAAAGTTTTCAGGTGCAGAGCTCTACTTTTCCGGTAGATGGCTCTGTAGGTCAGGGAGAACTGATTAGTAGCTACCTCTACTGAGGGTGGGAGAAGACCTTAAATGGGTCCACCAGGATGCTGTGTGCGGGGAGGGGTCAACTCCTGCTTGTGGTACAACTGAGAGTCCTTCCCTCTGGGTTTCAGACCAGGATCTCTGTGGTCCGCAGATATGACTTTCTAGGTAACTTTACGACTGCGCTTCCAGACATTTGAAGTTCGCTTTGGTTTTATTGGCCGGACCCAGGAAGGGGTAGAGGGTAGTGGGCGTTGTACTTTTCTGCACTTTGTCTTCTTCACTTTGGGTCCTGTCAACCCGGCTCACCACAGTACTTGCACAGGTCTTTCCCCACAGTTAGTTCCACACTAAGCAGCTCTGCCCACCTGGGCACAGCGTAAGAGCCATAGCTTTTGCCCTTGTCCAGTCTGCCCTCTCTTCTGTCACCTGTGGTCAACATTGGTCTCCAATGACCAGGAGGTGCTCTGGTTTCACCCCAAGTCGACCCTCTGAGTCCAGTGTCCCTCTGCACTACTTTAGATTATCCTCCCAGGAGTGAAGCAGGGAACAGCCTCTGATGCCATCTTCTTGTCCCAGACATTCTGGGTTTTTGCTATTTAATTTTAGTTATAATAATGACGATCTCTAGTTGTACTTACTATCTTTTAGTCTAGGTGATACCTCTCTATCATGACAGTAAATTTGGCTTGTCCTTAAACTGCTCTGAGGAAACTTATAAATGGACAATTAATTATATAAAATAGAGCTCAGTGACCAAAAATAAAGCACATTTGTTTTAAAAACAAAAGCTCTTTGGTAAAAAACAAAAATGAAAAACAAACATTCTATTTGGAATTTGAACAGGAATTACACACAGAAAAAAATCTTCATGTCAGAAATGAGAGTCCTATTGTAATAGTACACCACATTCAAATGAAAAGATACATATACACACATTCTTTCATTTTCCAAAAAAAATCACTTTATGTGTATCAAGATCTTAATATTAATTAAGGATAATGCTAGGTGCTTTAATTTGATTTAATGTTCACAAACACCACTTTAATTATATATAGTAATTCAGTGTAAACATATTTGATGTTTGCCTGTTTATCTTTTAAGATCCATACAACATTAACAATCCTGAAGTCTAGTTTTCAACACTTGCTTTTCTCCAAGGTTGTCCAAGACAATCACTATTCGATTTTTTCCTTTTTTCTCTTGAGAAGACTACTGATTCTCCTACCAAGTTGATCCTGACACCATGTCAAAGTCCTCATCCTTCCACATTTAGAGTAAAAGGATACTCTCTCTAAATAGGTGTCTGTCAGTTTCAAAGAACTACCAAAATCAAAATAAACTTCTGAGTAGAAATTAAGATGAGTTTTCCAAGTGGTTTGTTTTTGTTGTTTAATGTCACATATTTGTGACCTCGCTCTCACACACTCCTTTTCTTTTTCTGGGTTTCCTCTCTTTTTCTCTTTTTCTCCTTCCTTCTTGTTCGCTATTGGGCATTAGACTACTTAAATTCTAGTCTCTGCTAAATTGATTTAGAGCAGAATAACCTTGGGCAATCACAAAATGTACTTGAGATTTTAAATTTCTATACTTTAAAGTGATTACATAAAAATAGATTATATCTAGTGTTACTTTTAGACCTAAAATTCTGTGATTCAAAGACATAATGAAATACCACCTGGGGTTATATAACATGCGCTATGATAAGCTTTAAATGAAGATGTTTGAAAGTCCTACATTTGATTGAAAAGATGCATTTAACTCTGCTAAAATGTCACAATAACCATGTGTCTTTGCTAGAGGTTTTTTATTTCAGGGAAGAAAGGGCCACTGAAACAATTTTTTAAATGAAACTAGTTTTAGCCAATTATTTTAAGAATGTAAGTGGGACATAACATAAGTCCAATTTTCATGAAATTCAACCTGTATAGTAATGCTGATTGCTGATCCATGCTAAGGATTCAGTCACAGTAGTCTAATCTTGTTACCCTCCTATTGCCATGTATAAGACATGATTCATATACTACAGAGCTGTTTCCTAATTTCCTTCTCATAGTTTCTGTTCTCTCAAGTATTTGTCCTACCATGACCCTCAGTTTACTTTCAAGTCATTTTTTCATCTTTGATATAAAGTACTAATCAGCTAATTTGTTTTCTCTTAGTTTAGATTAATGAGAAAGAATATGGTAAGTCTAGCTCATTTTTCAAAGCAACTTTTCTGGAAGGAACTTTGCCGTTACCTGATTGGTTGTGTAGGGGTAGCAGGTTATACTGATCAATGAATGTTTGAAGAAATTTATTATGTGTCCAATCCAAAAAACAAAAAAGGTGGATATCAACTTTCCCTAATTAAAATAACTCCTATAAATAATTGGAAATGAGAAATTAACATTCCTACATCTCTCTACCAATTTTAATAGCATAAAACCTCAAAGGTTTATGTGAAAGACAAAACTAATTATAATATTTTAGTAAGAAAATTTTCATTTTTTAAAAAGATTTATTTATTTATGCATACAAGAACTGGAGTGTAGGCTAGAGGTGTGGGGGGCAGTGAAAGGATTCACCAGAGACAGAGTGGGGAGCAAAACAGGCGGATCTACTGAAGTACACTGCCGAGGGGAGCAGTGGGAGAGGCAGGAGAGGTCTGCTGCACCATGTGGGAAACTCCCTGGCCAAGATTGAACTCGTGCTGCAGTGGCTGCAGATATCTCCATAATGCTAAGTCTTAACCTGTTGCGCCACCAGAGAGGACCCTAGTCAAGAAAATATCCAAAATTATATTTAAAAAAATTGTTTATCCATTTATTGACTACTTTTCTTGCTCAATTTCTCCTTTATAGTAAAACTAAAAGCAATGTAAAAGTAAAACTGTGTCAGATTTCACTTATGTGAATAATACAATGAATGTATTAGGCACTTCAAGCAGCTACTAACAGTAATTATTTTATGTTAATATTTTGTTTATAAATAGACCTTTTAACTGATATGAGACAATAACTAATTTTTATATCCCATAAAAGGTAAGCTGTAATACCAAATGCTGAAATTGAGCTGAAATTTATAACTCATTTATCTGAGGATTTTTTTTTAGTACATACAGCATATAAAGACATGTATTATTCATCTAAGCTGTTAACTCATTTGCATTTTCATTAAACTGTAAAGACTGTATCACTGTAATGTGAGTAGAATTTTAACTTTATTCTGCTTTGCGCATGCAAAGGCAAAATTTTCATATTTTAAACTTAAGGTGTTTACTAACATTCTCTATACAAGTATGCATGCAAGCACATGTAAGATGTGTGTATCTGTGTATGTTTGTAATTGAAGACAAAATGCATGCCAATAAAACATCTAACAATTTATCTGTTCATACTTGAAATGGGGTATTTTCCCATATAAGTGAAACTTCCAAATAAATGAAACATTCCCTTAGCACTGAAATGTTATAAAAGAAAAAAACAACTATTGCTCTTTAAAATATCATATAACTTCTCTTTTTTTAAAACCAGATATGTTGAATGCATTATTCTCCTATTGATGATACAAAGACAAAATTTTCATATGCTATTAAATATATAAGGTTTTTTCCTCTAAAAATAAATGGCCAAGAAGGCATGCCTTTAAGGTTTATATTTATATATAACTTGCATGTGTAAACTATTTTTATAAATATTTATGAATTATTTAAAAATGTTTTCTTGGATGGACTCTTACTATCAGACTGTACAAAGGAAAGTCAAGAAATGACTCCCTTTTATTTGTGTTAATCATCTTCCAGTTTCTATAATCAAATTTACTGGGTCAATCAGCAAATAAGTATTTACTTATTTATTTTTATTTACTACTTATTTATGTTTATGTCTAGACATGTGAAATACAGAGGTGGAAAAACAGGCAGAGCTTTGTTGGGGAAAGATACATAATAAACTGATGAACATGAATTTGAAATAGGATGATTTCTGGCATTACTAGAATTGTAATATGCTGTTAAAATAATGACTTTTAATAATTAACAAATACTTTCAGTGTACCAGTTTAATTCATTTGTATTTCTTTTTTTTTGAAGGATTTATTTACTTATGCATACAAGCTGGGGTACAGGTCAGAGGCATGGGGGTGGCGAGAGGGTTCACCAGAGACAGAGTGGGGAGCAGCACAAGCAGATCAACGGAAATACACTGCTGAGGGGAGCAGCGGGAGAGGCAGGAGAGGTCTGCAGGGCCATGTGTGCATCTTCCCGGCGGGCGTCGAACTCGTGCCCCCTGCCGACAGCTCCACAGCACAGTGCTCAACCGCCACACCACCAGGGAGGCCTAATTCATTTGTATTTCTAAAGAAATATAGAATGTTTTATTAATCCTGATTGTTCATATGAGGAAAATTAGGCCAAAACATTAAGTAACTTATAGTCCAAGACTAGTAGGTATTGAGAATATAATTAAAAACAAAATCTCCTGTTAACCCACATATATCTCCAGAAGAATAGAAGAGAAAGAAATGTGGTTTATTATTGAATAAGCATTAAATCAAAATGTGATGCACATCACAAGCAAAGTGGTAAAAGATTGCAAGACAGAAGGAAATATCAGCTGCCCTCTTCCCATAAGCCTCCTTAGGTAATCTCTGAAAAGGGTTCATTACTCACTTGACCTAGAAAACCCTACAAAGTCATGCAAATCAAGAGGTTCAAATCTTGTTCATTTTAAGGACACTTGTGAAACTGCCCACACCGTCAAAGGCATGAAAATTCCAAAAGTCACCAACTATTGGAATGATGTCATTCTACAGAAGTGTGCCATTCTGTCATACAGTGGGGGAGTTGGTAGATGTGCCCAATCTAAAATGTACACTGGATGCAGTCAGTGGCCCCAAAAAGAGTGCTGAATTTTATATTTTTGTTCGAAGATTTATTTATTTATGCATACAAGAGCTGGGGTGTAGGCCAGAGGTGTGGGGTGAGGAGGGCAAGAGGATTTACCAGAGACAGAGTGGGGAGCAGAACAGGCAGACTGACTGAAATGTACTACTGAGGGGAGCAGTGGGTGAGATAGGAGAGGTCTGCTGTACCATGTGGGTCAGCTCCCTGGCTGGGGATCAAACTCACGCTGCAGTGGCTGCGAATAGCTTCATAGTGCTGAGACTTAATCCCGTGAACCACCAGGGAGGCCCTGATGAATTGTAACTGCACATGCTTACATATGCAGAGAGCAATGCTGAACATAGGGTTTAGATGAAGATTTTCTGGTCATTGAGGGTATCCAGATGAACAATGCCCACACGATTTGCCAATCTGCTATAGAATTTACAGAGCTCGTGGTCAGATTAACCATATATGAACACTCCCTGCCACATGGAGAGGGTTCTTCCTGAAAAAAGAGTAGATTGTTCCTAAACCAGAAAATGAAGTTGCAGAGAGGAAAATGATTTCCCAGAAGAAACTGTAAAAACAAAAACTTATGGTCCAGGAATAAGTTCAGCATAATTGGAAATAAAAGTGAAAGAAGAAAAAAAAATCAGCTTTATGTGTAGATCAAAAAAATCGAGGGCCTCCCCGATGGCACAGCGGTTAAGCGCTGCGCTGTGGAGCTGTCGGCAGCAGCGGCGACGCGAGTTCGACTCTGCCACATGGCACGGCAGACCTCTCCTGCCTCGCCCGCTGCTCCCCTCAGCAGTGTGTTTCTGATCTGCCTGTTCTGCTACCCGCTCCGTCTCTGGTGAACCCTCTCGCTGGCCCACACCTCTGGCCTGTACCCCAGCTTGTATGTATAAATAAAAAATAAATCTTTAAAAAAAAATCGATAAAAAATAAAAAAAATACTCAGGGAGTTAAACACATAACTATAATAAAAAGTATTAAAACCAACAAACAAACAAACAAACAAACAAATCCATAACACATATATTTTCAAGATAAATAACTAAATCTAAAAGAAGATGACTTGATGGACTGGTAGAGAGTATGGCATTACGTGCGGCAAAACTGGAGCACTTCTTGGATCTCAGAGACCAGCACTGAGCATGCTGAAGGAACACAGAAAATTCAATGCCATGCAACAAAGAGGGGATTCCCTGTCATTCAACAGAAAGAATTAAGTGTCATATTTTAAATTTGTATTTGTCTTTACATAGGTAAATATAAGAATTTAGATCTGCATCCAGGCAACAATGGCATCCTTAAATAATTCCCTATATAACATTCTGCTGAGTAATAGCTTGGCAGAGTTAACTGTTTTCATTTGACTTGACACGTATATAATAAACAATATGAAGCCATATCAACTCCAGGAAAAGAACATTCCAAGTAGATTAAACAATTCATCAAAAGGCCTTCTTCAGGGATCAAAGAGGTTTTTTGTCCCCAAAAGACACACTAAACACCATTGTGACTGCTTATAATCAATGGAGTGAACATAAACTTGGCCATTTAGGTAAGGGTTAAACCTTATACTCCTTACAGGTCACAGTAGGAAGTTTGCATTTTTTCTAGTTGTAACTGAGTGTCATTTGAAGGCTCTTTTAAGCAGAGAAGTGTAATGATATAATTTCTGATTTAGAGAATTTTTGTTGTTGTATGCAGAGGCTATTTTGTATTTTAGTCTGGGGATTGAAGATGACAACAGAGTAGGACACAAAAAGCTGTAGCTGGTAACCCAGTTCTTTGATTACAACAGTAGAAATTTAAGTTGAATTTTGCCAATTTTAAGTTTATGCTAAGAAACTCTGCTAATGTTTTGAATGGAAGGTGTGGAGAGAGAAGAATCTAAGAATTTTGTGTTAAGTAAAAATTGTGGTATTGTTTACTGAGATAAGGAAGGCTTCAAGTCTATAGCAGATGGAAGGAAGGAGTAGGGAATCAGTAATAGTTTTAATTGCACTTAAGTTGTGCTATCTCTGATGTCGGGCATCAGAGACATCAAGTTAGCAGCAAGATTTAGGAATCTCTGGTGCAGGATGAGTGTGCTGAGTGTGCTGAGCTATTAGATACAAATTTGACAGGCTTCAGCATCTGAGCAGAATGCTTATACTATGGGATCAGGGCTGAATAAAATGACTTACGTTGTAAGCGCAGATAGAATTCTGAGGACACTGAGCATCGTGAAAAAAATATATATACATGATCATGTATATTTAATCATATATATTTTATGTATGTATATATGTAAACTAAATTATACATGTACATGTGAACTACATATACAACATATAAATTACATCTGCAATATATACATTACATCTATAATATATACACATATATATTACACATACATAATATACATTATATATATAAATTAAAGTAATAATCTAAACTAAACTAAAGTAATAATCTCTGAGAAAATATTGGCATAGGGATTTTTTATTTTGACAAAATGAAGGCAAATGGTGTATAGTACTACAAAAATAGACAAGAAGAAAGCTAAGAAGCAATAATTTTATAGAAGTCAATGAAGGAGATAGCCTTCAAAAAGACAATTTAGTAGGAATGCATTGTTTCTAGTGGGATTAAGAGGTAAAATATGTTGATTGTTGTTTCCAAATATTGGTTTTCATGACCAGTGCTCAATGAAATTAGTCCCCTATGTAGCTGTTCAAACTAGTGTTTTAATATCAGGAAACATCAAGAATTGGAACAATGGAGAGTTGTAGTCAAATTGTGGAACAATAAATTTTAGATTTTTATAAATTATTAACTATTATTATGGTAAGGAGGAAAGGAAGTTTTAGTAGCATGAAAATGTTACCTTTTCAGAATACTAATAGCTATATTTTAAAATTAATAGCTTCTCAATTTAACAAAACATGTATATGTATATACAGTCTTTGGCATTTTACATTGTAAGTGTTTAGATTTTAAAGTGGCAATAACTATTTGAAATATTTAGGTAGAGCCATCTCTTCAACTTTTAAACCAAAGGATATAGGAACATTAGTTTTGAATTGTTTTCAACAACTAACTTTTGGAAAAATTTCTATTCTGTATACCCCTTTCTAATCAACAAAATTATTCTCTGAGATAATTGGCTAGAGCTAGAGCAGCAATCTTTTCTATTGATCCTTGCTTCTCTCTGTGAGTGTAAATAGGCCTTCATGAAAAGCAGTAATGACTAGCAACAACAAAAAGAACAAAACAAACATCTTGAACTTCACTATCAATGTGAGCAACTGCCCAACACATTCCTACAACTAGCTCTGAGGTATGCTAATGTATAATTTCAGAATAATTGATATAATTATATTTGATGAAGGATTTGGGGACAGTGTGATAAAAGAGCCCACTTGTCCTGGAAATGTTCAGCTTTTGTACTTGAAAAATATGTATTTTTCAGTTAACTTTTTCTAGAATAGAAAGTCATCTTCAATTCCTCAACCTGAGAGTACCATTTAAGGTAATTTTACAGGGTTAATAAATAGGAAAACCCATTAACATCTGATTTACTAGGTTGGTCAGATTTGTAGCATGGTTTATTGCAGTTCAGTTAGCACATGAGGCATGCATATTGTTTTCAATTTCCTCATACTCCCAGCTGAGTAGTAAAACTCTTCTAAGTAGTGTATTAGTAACAATAATAGAGTAGAAGCTGGAGGGTGTTCTGGAATATCTTAAGAAATTTATTTTTACTTCTGTTATAACAACCAGTCAAGGCATAAAGTTCTTAATGTGGCACTTATAGACTTCAAGGATCATTGAAAATAAAACCTAAAACAATAAAACATCAGCCTTGTTGTAAAGCGAGAAATCTTGTTAAAATATGCATTCCTGTCTGTTTAGACATTTGTGTTTAACACACTCCTTTGCCACAACCATTCTCCTCTTGTCTCAGAAAGGACCTTTTATTAAAATAATAATCATGATTTTATATTTGAACTCTATTTGCAAGGTTTTAATTCAATAATGTTCGACTTTAAAATGAGCCCTTACAAGGGCAGTGATCTGAGAGGCTTCACTCACTAGTTCACATGTTATCAGCCTGGCCTTTGAGCTCTCCACAAGTTCACATAGATCTAGGGAAACAGCTTCACTTAACACAGAGGGCAGAAGTTCATGAGAAGAAAGATTATATATTTCTGTACTGTCATCGAATAATGTGGATTATAGATAATTTACTTAGGTCATCCCTGCTATATATTCTTAAACCATTAATTTAGGTAAAAAAAAAAAAGAAGGTTCTGAAATAATGTTTAATGCCCTCTGAGAGTTAAATGGATACATGATTACAGATTTTTTAAATCCACTTACTAATTTTGTGGGGATATCTCTGAGCAAAGATTTGTGCTGGATTTAGGTTCTCTTACTGTACAAAACAGACCAGATTCTTCTGATATTTGTTTACTAGTATGGAGAATGAACAAGCACAGGAGTGGAAACAAATACAAACCCATGTGAAAGCAATAAAGGAAGCCGACAGGGGCTACGGCATGAATCAGAGGTGTGGGATGGAGATAGTTGCAGTGGGTTGCCAAGGACAAAAGCTTCCCTTTCCCTACAGCAGCTGGGGCCGGTGGGCAGATCTGCAATCCTTCTGGTCCAGCAGATCAAGGCAGACCCTGGTAGTGTCCCCCAGAAGCCCTCAGCCTCAACCGACCCTTTCAGCTGCAGCCTAGTTCTGATCTCGGCAGGTTTTGCTGGCAATGCCTTTCCCCTGAGGCCCTGGCACTAACAGAGTGCTAAACTGTAGACTTAGGCTGAAGGTAGGTGCCACAAGAGATTTCAGATGGCCTAGTAGTTAGGCTGTCCAGACACCTGCAGACCTAGATGGGGGAGGCTGGTGCTTCTCGCCACTACCAATTTAGCCACCAACAGCCGCAGGTGCCATCTGCTCAGTGCCCACCCAGCAATCTGTGCTCTCGCTGGGAGATCTGTGCTCACCCGACCGCAGTAGGTGAGGGGTCACTGAAGCCTGGGAGTCCAGCTGGAGGAGGAGGGTGCCTCACACTCCTCTAAATTGGCAGTCAACAGCCCCAGGTGTGTCAGCTCAGCACCAGCCCGCAGTCATTTGTCCTTTTGGGAGATGGCACTTACCTGGCCAGGTGAACTAGGAACTGAGGGGACCCCCAGAAGTCTGTGCAGGGGGTGGGGGGTGATTGGGTGCTTTTTGGGACACCCAGCTAGCCCCCAGCAACCCCAGGTGCATCAGTTCCTCCTCTGCCTAGCAATCAGCTTTCCTTTTCATGCCCGGAGCTCACTCAGCTGTAGTGGTTTAGGAGCAGAGGTGAGGCAGAAAGGGTTTTGTAGCAGGTAGAGATTGAGGCTTAGTGCAATGGAAACCAATTTCCCTACTTCTAGGCAGGGAGGGAGGGGCCTCTACCTGCCAATCAGGCAGTGAAAATTCCAAGGAATGCAAAGTCCCACCACGGTCTCCAGCTTCAGAAGAGCGCTGGAGGTGTGGGTCTGCCCTAGGTCTGTTCAGTAGTTCTACAGACATGTGCCCCAAATCTGGACACTCCAACTGTTCCCCACTCTGGTCTGGCCTGCCGTGGATGTGCCCTCCCTTTGCTGACTCCACCCACATCCTGGACTTTGGGCCACTCATCATCATTTATGCAGGTACCCGGTTACCAGGGTCCTCCTCTGGTATTGTTATGAGGTGTATGAGATATAAGCTTTTTCAGCATGTATTTAGGCAGATTATTTCATGACTGAACTACTTCACTGTGTTTTTTTAGCATTTCTGGAACGTTTTAGCTTTGAAATTGTGCAATGGAAGCTAATTTAACTATAGTGGGACTGAGCTGTAGGCAGCGTTTCATGTGCTTGGAGCTGGAGGGGGCTACTTGGGAAGGGAAGCCACAGAACATGGCTGCTTGTGTGACTGGACAACTGGACCAGGGAATCAGAGGCTTCTTCTCTTTGAATTGTTTCCTAGAGACTGCTCCAATCCTGAGAAAATGTGTTGTGATGTGTAATGTGCTGAGACTAACTAGACTGCATATGTGACTGAACAGAGCGAGAGACTCAATAAACCTTTTTGAGACTGAGGGAGGGAGTAAGAAGAAAAACTCTTGTCTTGAGGTTTTTCCCAAGACAAAGGCTTCTAAGTTCCCTTGGTTATTAAAACAACCACTACCAATCCCAAGTGGCTTGCTTGTTTCTTTGGTTTTACCTTGCCTTTTGTGTATGGAGGTTAGTCTCAAATGGGAATTATCTGGGTTGTGTCCCAACAGAGAAAAGGCAGCTTCAGCAAGGACCTTATTGGCCAAGAAGTTTTCGTTTTTTAATAAACACAGCTGGAAGCCATTGAAGTGTTTTGGCCACAGAAGTGGTGTGATTAGATTCACGGGCTTTGATTAATGTACTGCAGGAGGTGGTGGTGGATTCAAGACCGGTTATGAAATGGTTGAAATTTTTTCAAGAGGCTGAGTAGCATGTTGGTCTAGTAAATAGAACAAAGAGCAAAAAGATAGGACAAAGAGCAAAATTCAGTGTTTATTTTGGAGATTAAAGCAGCATGAGCAACTGGTACATTTATTGGGGAAGAGAAATGAAAGGGAGAGAATCACATGTGATTTCCTAAGCCTTTGACTTCAAAACAACAGAATAGTAGGGACATGATTCTGCAGTTGACTTACAAGGAAAAAATTGGACTATATATACAGGTGCAGTTAGTCTTCCCTTGATGTCATTTATAGGTTCCTAGAAAATGTGACTTCCAAGTGAAACAACATATAATGAAAGAAGGTTCTCAAAAAGCATGGTTTCATTTAACCTTTGCTGGGGATAATTTTTCTCATCAGAAATGGTATTGAATAAAGCACTGTTTTTGAGGGCCTACTCTACTATGATATTTGAAATTATTTCTACAACAGATCTGAAATTCTTAAAATGTTTGATCAAAAAGCTTGCTCATACTTGGCAAGTCCACGAGAAAGAAACAGAATGTCAGTTCAAGTATCATTAGTATGGTTTCATTTCAGTGCATAGTAGTGAACTATTAATAGCCAGACAAATGCCAGTGAAACTGAACCACATGGTTCCCGCATTTCTAGCCCATTTTGAGACTCAATCTAGTTTTATAAAAGCAAGAAATTCTCTTTTCCTTTTTTATTAAATTAAATGTATTTTCTTCATTTGCGCGTTTATAAAATTTGTTCATATTTTATTTGCATTTGGAAAAAGTCACTCTTTATCATATATAGTCCTATGAGTCAGACAAAGGAGTAGGTTGTTTAAGTACTACAAGAATCAAAATATAAAATGGTATTATAATTTGAAAATGATGACATACCACCAATTCCCACAACCCATATGTATGTTTTGCCTTTTCCAGAATTGTCTTATAAATGGAATTATTCAGCTTTATGGTTGTGATTCATTAGTGCTATTGCATTTATTAATTAATAATTCTTTTTCTATTACTGGCTGGAGTTCATTGTTTAGATGTACTATTCATTAGTTAAAGACTATTTAGATTGTCATCAGATTTGATGATCATGAATGAAGCTGCTATAACCTTAGGTTTTCATTTCTCTTGGGTAATACCAAGTGGGATCGCTACACCATATGGTTAAGTGTATGTTTATAAGAAGTTGCCAAACTATTTCCTACCAGGACTGTGCCATTTTGTATCCCATCCACACTGTAGGTTAGTTTGTTTTCCTCCATATCCTTACCAGTTTCTGTTTGTTTAGTCATTTTAGTAAGTTGGAAATGTATTTTGCTTTTATGTTCTTTCTTATTTGCCGTGAGTATATCTTGTTGAGTATACTGGTCAAATATTGTCCATTTTAAAATAGAATTGTCTTACTATTACCGAAACTAGGGTTTTTTTTCCCATGTTTTTCCAATATGTGTAGAGCAATTTTTTTTCTAGTCTATGGCTTTTCTTTTTAGTTGGTTAACAATGTCATTCATTTAACACAGTTTTTTGATGCAGTTCAATTTATCACTTCTGTAGATTGTGTCTTTTGTATTTTATCCAAGATCTCTTTATCAATAGGTCAAACATTATTTTTGTTTTGTACTTTTAAGTTTTATATTATATCTATGATTGGGGGGGGTATATAGATGTCTATTTGTTTCAGCTTATTTTCTTGAAAAGATTATCCATAATCCATGGGATTGTCTTTGTACTTTTGTCAAAAAACAAGTGAATATATGTGTTTAAATCTATTTCTGGCCTCTCATTGTTTCACTAATATGTGTGTGTGTGTGTGTGTGTGTGTGTGTATTTACCAATAGTACTGGTCTTAAATACTGACATATCATAGTAAACCTTGGTTATCAGGTAGTGTTAATCCTCCAATGCTATTCTTTTATAAATTGCTTGAATCTTTATGTTTGATTTTTCATTTATCCTCAGGTTTCATAAAAGTCCTAATACAAACTCTAGTCATCTCTTATCATAGTGCTTAATAGTTTCCTTATCCTTTGCATTATTTCATTCTATTCATTTGTTATAATGCTGCTGTGTTGTTTTTACAAAAGCCTGCGTCTGTTGTCATCTTGTTCAAATGTATAGCATCACTCTCTGTGATATATTAGATTCTCTTCTCAAGTCTTTTCTTATCTTGTTATATCTACCCAATAGTGTCATTCTAACAACCTCTCTCATTGTTTATATTTATAATTCTGATTATGTTATTAATAATTAATTGTTATCATATATTTCAATGTGTAAGTGAAATGATCTTTTTTTTTACAGAAAATTGTTAAATATGTTAGTTATTATTATTGCAATTGAAAACTACTTTCTTATACAAATATAAAAGATATTACAGTCTCATGCAATGGATGTGATTGACCCTATGTAAAATCATTTGATTTTACAGAATGGCTAAATAAGCTGGCAAAAAAGAAATCCCTGTGAGACGTGTTAGACATAACTAGATTTCTAGTTTTACCTGTTGTCCATGTTTGTATATCAACTGCTTCTGTATTTTCTGAGGAAATACACTATCTGAAACAGCAAAGGAGACTTTAGTTTCTTAATATATACACAGTTCTTACTGTCTCTTTATTTGGAATGTGCTTATCATTTTAAAAACTAATGATACTTGAAGTCCAATAATGCGGCCTCTTTTTTCAAAAGTCCCTGAGCAATATTTCAAGTTTACTCTGAATTACCACTTGCATGGAATTATTTTCAGCTTTACTTAGTATCTTTTGGTTAGAGTGTGATTTTGTAATAACTTTCTCCATAGTATATTTATACCTCAATCTAAATTGTAAGCTTCTTGAAGGCATGCTTTCATCATGTGCTACTACTTTTGTGTATTTCATAATGTCACATATATATGCTCCTAGTAATTTTCTTAATAGTTAAATTATAGTTGAAATACTCTAGCTTTATTGAGATATTCTGCTCTATTAGACTTCTTACCTTAGTTTGCTCATTTAATTTATCATTTCAATCATAATGAACTTACAGTACTTTTCTCAATTCCTCAACTTCTCTTCTATGTAATAAATAACATGCACAGATATAGCTATGTCTTTAGATATAGATATACAGTTTTGTCTATATCAATGTATATCTCTATATCTTATATATGTTTATATAGATATATCTGTGTACCTTTATCTATAGATATGTAGATCTATCTATATAACTTTGTGTGTGTTTATGTGTATATGCAAAGTTTTCTGTTTGAATTTTGGGTGATATATTTTGTATTAGAGACCACAGTTACCAGTCTGAAGCCCACCACCTATACATTAGAATGTATAATGCTGCTTATACAATAGAATCATCTGAGAAATTAAATACTAATTCTTTTTTTTTAAAGATTTATTTATTTATACATACAAGCTGGGGTACAGGCCAGAGGCGCGGGGCGGCCAGAGGGTTCACCAGAGGCAGAGTAGGGAGCAGAACAGACAGATCAGAAATACACTGCTGAGGGGAGCAACAGGCAAGGCAGGAGATGTCTGCCTCACCATGTGGGATTCTCCCTGGCTGGGCGTTGAACTCTCATTGCGTGCTGCTGACAGCTCCACAGCACAGCGCTCAACCACTGCACCACCAGGGAGGCCCTAAATACTAATTTTTATTTAGTCAGTCTTAGATCAAGCCTGGAACTTAAAAGCTTCTCATTAAAATCATTATTTTAATTAATTGATTAATTACAGCAAACATTGGTTTACATCACTGTATATGGTTCAAAGGAATAGGTTCACATCTCCTCAGATTATACTAAAATCATTTAAATGATACTAAAGTGAACCAGGTTTGAGAATCTTTGGTCTATTGGGCATGTGGATTGGGCATGCATGGGCATTATTTATATAATGGATTTGATAGTATGAATTAGTTATCATTAAAAATGTCTCCAACATTACCTAGATTATTATGACTAAATCTTTCTCCTTTATTTAGTATACAATTCTATTGTATTACTTCATTATTTTTAAATAATAGATATTGAATAAAAATTACATTTGATTTATATTTCACATGAAGTATGTGCCTTTGTTTTGTATAATGGGTTATGTAACCTTTTAAAAATTGCTTATATAGAGCCAAGCATTCAATTTTCTATTTAAAAAAACAAGGTAGTGTCATAATATATATGACATTTTTGGAATATAAGTTATTTGTGACTCTCCATTTTGTTAATGCTAAGAAACTGAGTCAACTGCTACAATGCTGTGTCTAAATATGTAGTCATGCTGGATGAGGTAATTTTCAAGCATATCTAATGCAATAAGATAGATGTTGGGTATATATTTCTGATATGATTGAAAATCAATTGATGATGAAACATTTTTTTAACTTTATAATAAGAATGATGTGTTCAGTAGAGATTATAGAGTAAGCAGAACAATACTCTAAGTAAAATTAAGCAACAAATACATTCATTACTGAAAAGACAGCAGGCAATAATTGAACTAATATAACTTAAAACATTAGGGGGTAATAAAACAAGTTAATGCATTAATAAAAATTAGAATAGTTATTAATGGATTGAAACATAAGCAGTTGAATATAAATTATTAAAATCATTCACTGATATTCTTTTAACACAAGAGAATAAAATAGAAACTGCCAGTTAGTTCAACATAACAAAAAGGTAAATATCCAAACACAAAATTATTTATGAGAAATAAACATAACCATAGATTCAGGAAAAAATAGGAACTTGCTTTGTTAATATTATATAGAAGTCTGTGTTCCTGAGAGTAGAGTAAGAATGGAAAACAGATAACAGTATTTGAATTCTTGAATCTAGTCCTTGATATTTACAGTCACTTTTTAAATGATTTCAGAAAGCATCACATGCCAAGAAGACAAAACCAATCAGAGGAATCATGTGTGATATTTTTCCATGTCTGTACTCTCTTAATAAAGTAGGTAAATGAAATATGCTTATTTAGATTTTTGATTTATTTTGTTTTGCCTAGGCAAGAAACAGACAATATTGTAGACAAAACGGATCCAAGATGCTGTCATTTTTGCCTCTGCTCCTAAACCTGCACTCAGGGATTACAAGTCCAAAGCAAATTATTTCTATTATACCTTTAGTTTTTCTAGAGTATTAGACTTTAGAAATACTTACATTGTGTCATTCTCTAAGCCTTTCTGGGGTTTTCTGCATCAGTCTTGCTTTTGACTCCATTGTTTACTTACTTCCTCATCACACCACCCCTCCCACCAACCACTCAGCACACACACACACACCTCTCAGTGCTATCTACTGCAGATGTGTAGATTTATGCTTTTTTGTCTAGCATCAATGTATAGAATACAGGTACGGACATGTGCCCAGTATGCTGGATTTAACCCAAATCTGTTTTTTTTTTTTTTTAAAGATCTATTTTTAACTGGGTTGTTGGCTTTTTGTTGAGTTGTGTGAGTTCCTTGTAAATTTTTGTTATTAGTCCTTTATCAGATGTATTGTGTGCAAAGATCTTTTCCCAGTTGGTAGGGTGTCTGTTAGTTTTGGTTAATGTCTCTTTTGCTATACAGAAGCTTTTTATTTTGATGTAATCCCATCTGTTTATCTTGTCTTTCACTTCCTTCGCTTTGAGGGATGAGACTTTCAAGATTTTGCTGAGATGTATGTCATGTAGAGTTTTGCCTATATTTTCTTCTATACATTTTATGG
>PVIJ01021190.1:0-19030 GCA_004024925.1 Scalopus aquaticus | reverse complement strand
TGGGTTCTTAGAGATGGCAAGAAAAGAGCTAGTGTAAGAAGGGCCCTTGAGGGGGGAGTCGAGGCCCAGGTTGGGGCTGTGGAAGGAGAGGCACAGTCAGCTTAGATGGAGAAAATGGCTGGGATGGAGATGAGAGTTCAGGGCACTGAACTTTGCTCACTGGCCCCAGTGCTGGGGGCTCCCCTCAGTGGGCCCTCGGTTAGGGAATCAGTGACCACACGCACCTCCCAGCCCGTGGTTCTCACAGAGGTTCTCATAAGTCCCAGAACAGTCTTGCATTCCCTGGCCAGTAGGTGATGAGTTAGGACAAAGTCAGAGGTTCATGAAGGTCTGGAAATAAAGGAAGAAGGAATTTCTGAGCCGTTCCTTCCACCTTTGAGTGGAAATGTGGGTGCCCCAGCCGCCCTGCAGGAGCAGTTCAGCACAGGGAGGGAAGGAGCCACTGTCTTGTCCTGCTGCCCTCGAGCAGCGGTGACAAGGGTCATGGGCAGGAGGGGCCTGAAGGAATTGTCCTACCCCGGGAAGCACCGGGGCCCATCCTGCTGAGACACAACCCCATGGGGGTCCCCACCCCAAGAGTAGAGTCCAGATGGCTGGTGTGGAGGAAACAAGAAACCCACATTTCTGCCTCCCCCTGCTTTGTGCCTCCCCCTGGCCCTGCCTCTGCCCTGGCTGGAGCCATCGCTGCCCCCAGGAGCTCCCACGGCACCAGGAGAGGAGCTCTGTGCGACACAGAGGTGCCCAACCCACCTCCCGAGGCTGCCGTGGCTCTGACCGAGGGCTCAGCAGTTCAAGGGAGAATTCATAGGCAAGGATTATGACCCCCGGCTGTGAAGCACAGGGCCACACATAGTAGCCTGGAGTGTAGGGCCCAGAGCACCCCGTGAGCCCCCACAGGGGTCCAGGTCATGTTCTGCTCTGGCCTGTGCCTCCTCTTCTCTCCACCCTCTGCCGGCAGCAGCCGGCACACTCACAAGGCCTGGGCTCCTCCCTGCCTTGCTGGTGGGCGTGCAGGCCTCCTCCCTTGCTTCTGGCTCCTGCCCCTGCACTCCCCGGGCACCTCCTCGTCCCCTCCAAGCCAAGCCACCACATGTCTCCTCCAAACTTTTTACTTTAACTCCATTAATAGCTCCTGTTTTCCCTGCAAAAACTACTCATCTGTTCTGATCCCTAAACAATCCCTGAGCCACATCCTCACCCCCCAAAACACAAGAGGCCTCGAGGCCCCTTGCTGCGAGTAGAGGCCACAATTCTGTTCCAGGGTGTTTGTCAGGACAGAGCTCAGATGACTTTGGGAACGGGAGGAGACAGTGTCCCGGAGGAAGCAGCAGCCATGCTCAGAGCATCCTCCAGGCCCGTCTGCTTTTCAGGACACACTGGACACGTTGCGCAAAACTGCCACGGGCGCCCAAAGATGTGATGTCAGCCCAGGTACAATGGAAGCAGGGGCTGGGGACGCTCTCCAGGGACAGGGCCCTTTGCTTTTTGCCCTCGGCAGCTGCCCTCTGGGCCTGTGCGGTCCGGGCCTCTGTCAAGAAGAACCCGATGGATGCTCAGGAGCCTCCCAGCTGATTCTAGATGGGGCACCGTGTGTTTTCCTTGATTTTCGTCTCAAGAATGGCAGGAGACAAACCTAGCACCTTACCCAGCACTTCTAAATTTAAATCAAAAGGCTGGAGAAACAGCCAGCTGGGAAGTTCTGTCTCCATCCCCACCTAGCACCAGTGCTGTGGGCCAACGGCTGCTCCCACATCCTAGGCCCTCCTGGCTGTGACGAGGACACTCCCCTTCAGCACACACTGGGAAGCCTGGGGAACTCTGGGGCCTTCGTTTAGTCAGAATTGTCCTTACTCCCCAGGCCCCGAGTCAGGGGAAGCAGATACGCTCAACATCCGAGCAAAAGGAGTTTAGCGGCAGAGCCCTAGGGTGCCTGGGGAAGGCTGGGCACACCCCAACACCTCAGCAGGGTCTCTGATAGGAGCCCAGGCTGGCTGGAGCCCCCGGGAGAGGAAGGGGATCACCAAAGGCCCAGCCTGTGGGTCCAGCCCCCTTGAGCCAGGGAAACCACAGGCCCCTGTTCCCAATTCCAGGGGCTTCTCAGTGACCTATCTCTTCCAACAGTCGTGCCCCAACTTCACCCTGTTCGGGCCCCAACGTGGGGAGATGCCCGCTGCCCAAGTCCCTGCCTTCAACCCAGCCCAGAGTGCTTTCCACTCGGCAGCTGCTGCTCACAGCGCCAAAGCGCCCCGTCCATAGCCCAGCCTGTAAAACACCAAAGCTCGACACTAAGAAGTCTCTGTGCTCAACCGGACACATGTATTGAGTCCTGGTTCACTGTCAAAGGAGCTGGGTGTGTTCCCGATCGGCAGGAGAAGCGGTTCCCTGGCAAGCCCGCTACGTGTGCGGGACTTAGCCGCACTGATCCTGCCAGGACAGAGCACCCTGGTGTCCTGCGGCCGTGCGCACGCGTGAGTCCCCGTCCCCACAGCCCGGTCTTCCTCTGTCACCAAGGGCTGGGCCACGTCGCGTTTCAGCTGAATTCTGCTCTTTGGAAAGTCCAAATGTCTTTGAAAAACAAATACAGTCCTGTTTCCTTCCTGAATTTCATGCAGAGAGTAGTACTTGACTGTCTCACCTCCCTTACTCCTGTTTCTTGTTTTCATTTTTTGGTTACCACTTTCCGAATGTATCATAGAAAGAGACAAGACCCTCTAAAGTTCACCAACTAAAAGTGCAACTTTTCTCTCTAAATACCCCAAATTGTCCCTATGCCCAGAAGGAATTAGAGGATTCCATTTCCCTAAGAGAAGGTGAATCTCCCCTTTTTGCCACCATGTATCCCAGTGGTGTTTTAGGAGAGGGGCCTGGCACTCTGCCCAGCACAGCGCACCTGGGGACTGCCCCACGTGCCACACCACCCAAGGGACCCGATGAGGACCCCGTCAGCACTTGAGGGTGGGCCCCCCAAGTAACCATAGCCAGCTGTCCCCGATGCATGCTGATAGTATCTAAACTACTGTCTGCCCTCACCGAATATCCTTGAATGCTTTATTTATGTCATTCAGTTGATTTTCTTTCAGAAAACTAAAGGTATAAATGTCAGGTTTAGGTTTTTAATCTGTATTGATTAAAGTGGGTGGATAGTGACGACTAATTTTCCCCATGTTGAAAAAAACAAAAACCATGCTGGCATGGTTTATAGAAATATGTATCTGCAGGGACACCCTAAGTCACATGACTTCTAACCTTGAAGTCAATAATACCTGGAGTTGCTTCTCCTTGTGGACCCTTCCGCGCCCCTCTGACTGCTCACACGTGGGCCTCACCCAGAGCCAGCACAGGGGAGGGAGAGAGCATCTGCCCACATGGCCTTTTCCCTTCCTACCAGCACATCTGTCTCCCCAGCTGTTTAAAATGCCAGGCACAAGGCATTTCAGAGGAGTAAGCCAACTTAAAATGGAGGCCACAAAGAGGGTGCTGAGTTCCTGTGGGGAAGGGAGAGCTCAGCACTTTCAATTTGACCCTATTCAGAGATTCTTTTCCTGAGCAAAGGCAGGTGCTAAGTGGGAACCAGCAGCTGCTCCATGCTCGCCTCCCAACACCCTTCATGCAAAGTGAGGCCTTTGCCAAAGTTTGGTTTATGTCACAGAACAGTCCATTGTTGCAGGAGATGGCACTGAGAACTTATTTTTGTTCACTGACCCAAAATAAAATTCCATTTTAAAACATCAGTGTTAACAGAGTCATGGAACAAATATGTGAGATTTCTGTTTCACCCCTTAGTTGACAGCACACCCATTATGTACCACCTTCCATTGTCATGCTGTCAGTGGTGACAGCTATTTTTCCCTTTCTGGACCCTGGAGAGGTTCCTTTTAAACCTGGAAACATGAGAGAGTAGCCGGGGAGTTGAGGGTGTCAGGTTGGGGGAACTCAGCACACATTTTCCCAACTCACAGCCTCCCACCAAAGCTCTTGTTATGAGCAGCAGACCACAGATGGGATACCCCACTCTGTGCTAGAAGACTGGCTCCCCCTCTCTGCCAGTGCCCATCCTGCCCAAGCATATGGGTCACCGCTGTCAGGGGTGACCCTGACACCATGGAGGACACCTGCCACTCCACTTGCCACTTGCCACTGCCCTTCTCCCCAAAACACCCATCTCCTCCTCATTCTCTGCCATCTTGGGCACCTGGCTGACACTGCCCCCTAGCGCAGGACTATCCTTATCCCAGGGAACCTCAACATCCACGGGACAACCCATCCGACAGCATGGGTTCTTGGGCCTTGGCCTTTTCACAGTTTGTGAGAAAGGAGCCAACAACTTGCAATGGAGAGAGGAAAGTCTTTCCAACAGTGTGAGGAAAACCGGACAGTCACATGCAAAAGAATCAAATTAGACCACAATCTAATTTACCTGCCCAGATCCACTTACTCTGCAGTTTACGGCTCTCCCTACTCAGTCCTACCTTTAAAAGAGTCTTTCCCTTTAAAAGAGTCAGAACTACCTCCAGTCTACAGCTTTCTCCATACACCCAACTTCCTCTCTCCTTACCCTTCACAGGAATTTCCTCCAGTAAGCCTCTTACATGTCTAATCCCATTTTGGCATGTGCTTTTCAGAGGAATGGGCTCCTGTGTTCATTTCAAGGCTTTCCCGTGCAGCCTTTCAAAAACTGAAACCAGTCTCCATGCATGGCTTTGTGTGTGTTTTCATGTAATGGAGTGAGCATGTCTTCAGCCTGTTAAATGATCTTCAAAATAGGCTTATAACATTGTATAGGGTGGTCCCCAGGAAAAGGGAAGGTTCCAGATTCCAAGGCAGAGTGGATGCAGTCACCTGTGGTGATGAGGTAGTTGGGTCGCAAGCAGTAACACTTGCCCTCCTGTGAATGCCAGCATGTCAAGTGTCCATTACCCAGCAGAGGGACGCGATTCTGTTGTGACAGAGGAGTGACAGACACCAGTCAGGATGAAGCGCTGCTCTGGCACAGACGCAAATGCTCTCCCCCACCCAATCCCTGTGCCCTCCATCCGAACTGTTAGGCAAACTGAAGGGGTCCAGAGAAGTTCATTTGATGGGCTTCCAGCCCATGTTTTTCTTCATTTGTCGACATTTTGATAGGTTCCACCCCAATTTTGCCCATTTTGATTAGCACCTTTAAGGACCAATCACCTAGACTTTGACCTGAAATAAGGAGCTTGTCTTCTGTACTTTAGGGACACACACTTTTCAGACCCAACTCTGAGATTTTTGGTTTTAAACAGTTTAAATGAAGATGACCTCAAACAGCAGCCTCCTAACCTCCTAGATGGAGCCTCCTTCATCTAGCCCCTATAGCACACAGACCTAATAGAACCAAGATGCCATGAAAAATGAAAATTTTAAAACACATTGGTATTTAAAAACAAGCGAAATGTTTAGAAATAATTAAATGTTAGCAAAAATAAGTAATAGGTTTCAAACACAAATGTAAAAACAAGTTACTATAAGGAAAACGTAGCCCTGTAGATTATAAAACTGAGATTTATCTTCATTCTAATTATTAGCAGATACCCTTACTAAAAATAAGCTGCAAGTCAAAGAAGAGCCACCGTCAATTCCAGCATAATAATTCACAATTTTAGGCTTATCATTTTATCTATATCCTTGGAGAACCAATACCAGCATGCATTGTTACTTTGAAATTGAAGCAATTTTTGACTGTTCTTTTTTATAAGATTTTGTGTTCTGAGATATATTTCATGCCAGGTGTCAGCCACACCCCACAAAGTGCTGGGGGCAGTGTAACCCCACAGAACCCTCCAGTCTGCAGGGGGCACCCAGGGATCCTGCCAGACTGTCTCTTACCATCACAGTCATTTAATTCTCAGCATCTCTGTCAAGCTTTTGTGGACTTAAGTAGATATAAGGTAGCTTAAACTGTTATCTTCCTCAGAGCAAGTAGCATCCGTGAGAAACCAAACAGCAACTCTAAAATAAGCACAAATTGTTTTTATCCCAAAAGGTAACAAAGTAAGAAAAAGGCTTAGGCAATTTACTGTAATTGCCTAAAGCCTGGATGTTCTTTTCTGTAAACTGTGATATCCACATAGAGCTAGGGAGATAAGTCTATAAACACAAGAACAAACTTAATACAAATTCCCATTTGCTGGGAACTGATTAAGATATTGGTAAACCCACAGGATGGTTTTTCGATGCATCAGCTTGGCTAAGCTACAGTCCTCAGGTATTCAATTAAACACTAAACTAGCTGCTGTGTGGAGTGTCTTGCAGAGGAATGAAGGCCCCTCATCGGCATACTGAGAGCAAGGGAGTATTCTCTATAAAGTGGGGGAGCCTTTCAATTCAAAGGTCTTAGAAACAGAAGCCTTAAAACATCTTAAAAGCTGGGCCTCTCCGGTGGCGCAGTGGTTAAGCGCTGCGCTGTGGAGCTGTCGGCAGCGGCAACACGAGTTCCACGCCCGGCCGGGGAGAATCCCACATGGTGCGGCAGACCTCTCCTGCCTCGCCCGCTGCTCCCCTCAGCAGTGTATTTCTGATCTGCCTGTTCTGCTCCCCACTCTGTCTCTGGTGAACCCTCTCACCGCCCCACAACTCTGGCTTGTACCCCAGCTTGTATGTATAAATAAAATAAAAAAAAAATCTTAAAAGCTGAAGCTTCACTGAAAAAAAAAAATTCTACCTGTGGACAGCTCCCTCCGTACTCTCCTCTCCCTGTCTGCCTGCAGAAGGCTTCAGTCTGAGCTGCTGAGTCCACTGGCCCGTTACCTTGCTGCCTTGCCCCCAGCGCTATGGATTTCACACACTTGGCCAGCACCTGAAACCTGTAAGCCAATCTCCCCTGTAACCAATTTATAGATTGCCATATACATCACACCTCCACCCACTGGTTCTGCCTCTCTGAAGTCTAACACTCACAAACTGGAAGGGTCTGCTGCTATTAAAAGGAAAGGGTATGCATTTGAGGGACTTCTGATACCCCAAGGAGAGTAAAATAATGCTGACAAAATGCAAAATAAAAACCGTTACTTCTAGGTTAACTTAGTTGCTCTATTACAACCTCATTAAACAAAGTAAATACAGTAAAATAATTTCTTTTAAAAAGACATCAGTCCAGAAAAATGGGGAGAACAGTAAGGCAAGGACCACAAAATCATTTTCAAGGCTCGAAGCAGATGAATCAGTGGCAAATCACTCGGCAGCCCTGAGAATGCCAAATCCTAAACCAACAGAAGAAAAAGCCAAGAGTCTTCAAAAACAAGGAAGGGTAGCAGTGTCACTTCTAAAAGGCGGCATGGAGGGTATGACTTCAATGTGAAATTCAGGGAAGCGGGTGGGGAACAGGTTGCTGGTCTCCAGGCCATAAGGCTATTGCTTTTCCCTCAAATCAGCACAAGCTGGGAGCTTTTTCCTTAAAGAATAGAGAAGACTTTTCTGATCTAGGGAATACCAAGCTCAGATCAAAGACTTGGTGCCATTCTAAACACAGAAGGGCTGTCATATTGGGTGCTGAATGCCAAGAGCCCCAGCCTGTGCCCCACACTAGGCTCTCATAGATGCTGCCAGGCTGATCCTCCAGCTGGGAGGGAGAGGACTTACTGGGAAATGTGACCACCTCCCAGAGAAAGTCCAGAAGGGCCCCCCAATGAGAGTCCTCCGTGAACAGGATAGCCAGGATACACTACAGAGAAACTCAAAGGTGATGCTCCTTTCCACTTATTCTGGACGTTTAATCCCGATGAATAATCATGAATGGATACCCAAGGATTACCAGACGCCTGAGGTTAAAGCCTTTACTGTGCAAGATTAAGACAAAAATAGGGAAGAAAATAAAAACTTGGAAGAATTAGAATTACATGAGAAGGAAAAAATATCTGTACTATCTTCAGATATTGTATCCATGAAACAAATGCTATTCACTTGAATGGTACTCAAACATAAATTCTTAAAAATTAAAACTTCATAACAAAGCTGAAAAACTCAACAAGGGATTCAAAGATAAAAGTTGAGTGAATCTCTGTGACAGATAGCAAAATGACAAAATGTTATTCATAGATCAGAAAATGAAGGAACCCATCCAAGATATCCAATTCATACATAATTGAAAGTCCTGAGGAGCTTTTATTTAAAAAAAAAATTCAGAACTGTTTTAGGAAGTAATGCTAGAAGGTAAACTCAGTTACCTTCCTGTGCAGAAAGCTCAAATCCAGGGCCAACCCTTTCTCACCAGCGACACAGGTGAGACAGGTGACCCAACAAGGGAGAGCTGAGGAAAAAAATCAAGAGAATTCCCAGGAAGTCCTCAGGAAACTAGAAAAGAGAAACCAGGAGGAAAGTCCACACACTCCAGGAGGCAGTGAGTCTGGTGTGGAGCAGGGACCCAGGACAGAAGGTCAGAGCTGGCAGCACCAAGATCTCTGCTACCTCAGGTGGCTTAGCTCGGGACAGAATGTCAAGGTGACCTGTCCTGAAGTCTTATTTCTACGAGGCTTTTCTACATGAGCTGATAACTTCCTGCTGTCCCAGTCGTGAGAGATCAGTGTTTTATTCCACAGAAGAGTCCAGTTTTGGGGCCCCCCTGATGGCGCAACGGGTTAAGCACAGCGCTGTGGTGCTGTCTGCAGCTGTGGCATGAGTTCGATGCCCAGCTTGGGAGATTCCCACATGGCACAGCAGACCTCCCCTGCCTTGCCCACTGCTCCCCTCAGCAGTGTATTTTGGTCGATCTGCCTGTTCTTCTCCCCACTCTACCTCTGGTGAACTCTCTCACTGCCCCACACATCTGGTCTGCACCCCAGCTTGTATGCATAAATAAATCTTTAAGAAAAAAAAAAAAGAGTCCAATTTTGACTCCTGAAATCCAGACATCAGTTATTTTGAGTGTGAAAATGGGGAAGTGCAACCCAGGCCACTGCTAGGCCCATCAGGACCTGGGCTACGGACAGCGCTGCAGCTGCCCTGTCCTGGTGGCCCAGACCCAGGCCTCATTCAAGGATGCTCATGGGCTTCCCCAAAGGGTACACTGACAATTTCCAGGAATCTGACATTCGTCCTGACCAGAGACCCACTCCCATTGCTAGGGGACCTATCTGACAGTGCAACGTTGTTCTTTCTTCACACAGCTCAGTTGTGCTTGAATTGATACCCAAGGTTTTAAAAACTGAACATTATATTGTTTCAAAAACAGAAAAGCAAGGAAGTGATTAAACTACAAGTCAGTACAGTGCTTGCTTTGGTGGAAAGGGTGGAGGGCTTCTAAGGTAGCAGCAGCATTGTATTCCTTAAAGACAGATATGCTGTCATTATAGTGTAAGTTTATATTGCATATGCTCTTCTGTGTAATAAATTTCAGTTGGAAAAAAAAGATTTAAGTCCATAATAGCAAGAAGAACTGAATGGGGAAGCATCAAAGGTCAGACACTATGTTCTGGAAGGTATGAGCAGAGAAGAGTATGGACACATACTCTTATAAGGTTGACGAAATAAGGTTGACGAAACCCACAGCTTAGAACAACAGAAGGCAGCAGTGGAGAGGGTGCTTCCCCCCAGGGGCCAGCCTGAGAGCCCCCTCACCTGTGAAAGGACCACCTTGAGCTAAGCTTGCTGTGTGTCCCACCTTGAGCGTATTCTATCCTTGGCATCATTTGCCCTAGTGGCCCTCTGTTCCGTCAGCCCCCAGAAGGGCAGCAGCTCAGCTTCCCAGTGCCCAATTCCCGTGGGTCAGCTGCTGTGGGAGGCCTTGGAGTTTCATCTCAGCCAAGGAGAGCCTATGGCTTTGGGCCGGTGCTTGGCTCTTCATCCAAACCCCTTGGCTTTCAGCTCCTGAGCATCAGGTGTCCAGTGGCCCACCCCAGCCTCTGAAAGTCACCACGTGTCAAGGTTCCCAAGCTGGGGCTTTGCTCAGCCTCTAAGCCCAGAAGGGAAATCATACTTAGTCCCTTTGGGTCCCATTCCCCACCCAGATCACAGAATCTCAGATGTAAGCATGCGCAGGGGCCCAGAGATGATCCAGTCTTCACTGTCTTTGAAGGGCCAGTTGCCAAGGCCAAGGAGTGCAATTTGTGTAAGGTGTCCGAACTGCAGTAGAAAGTCAGCTCTGCCTCTCCAGAAAGATCTGTCCTGCATGAGACAGACACCAACTTGGGGCAGAGGCCCATTTGGCAGTGCCCTCCCTGACCCCACCCCATCTCTTGAGTGGGTTAGAGACCAGCACAGTCCCTCAGTGCTGCATGGTGTCTATCCTGGGCCTTGTCCTGCAGGCCTTAGTGCCTCCAGAATCAAATTTTTGGCGATCTCAATGACTTAACTGGCCTTTTTAAAATAAGGCGTAGTGTTTTCCTTGAAATTGTAAAAGGAAACCAAGTTTCCTGGTGGAACTTTGGAAAATATGGAAAAATCTAAAGACGAAAACAAAATCAGTCCTAATGCTACAAGGACGAACTGCTAAGGTTTGGGCATCGTAGTTGAACTCTTCAAAAGAAACATTCCTAAAACAAGCAGCCCCACCCTGTTTGCCAAGTGGTGGTCCAAATCTACACAGCAGCTGCTCCCCACCCCTCCCGGCAGCTGCTGGGCCTGGGCAGTCCAGGAGGGTGGGCAGCCCTGAGGCTGAGTGCCCGTGGGCCGTGGCTCTGCTGGACTTGCACTGCTACTTAGCCGCCATTCTGGCCCCGCAGTTCGGCCCTTCCAGCACAAGTCCATTTACCCAATTACTTAAGCTTAAAGAATGCAAACCACCAACCCTGCCGAGGTTCCTCTCAAACAAGAGCAGGATGCTTAATCCCCTAGGACAACAACACACGTCATGAGACAGGACCAGGACACAAGGCACGACCAGGCACAACCAGGAACGCCCAGGGAGCCATCAACTGATAGGAGACTTTGCGTCCCAGAGACTGATTGGTGGAATGCCTTGTTCATAAGGTCGGATCCACCTTATGAGTGGGGGGCAGAAGCTTGATTTCGATCTTCAAACAAGGCCGTAAAACTAATCTGGATCCTCAGACTCATCTCCTCCAAAAGCCTAGATAAACCGATGCCTACATTTGCTTCCTTTTAGCTTTATCTCTTTGTTCTCCTGCCCTGAGTAATTGACTCTGCAAAATCATTCAGTCAACGAAAGGGCCAAGTTTTGCCTTCTTGGCAGCATCCTGCCATAACAGCGTGCCCCACGACTCCCATTTCTTTGACAGTGCAGTACTGCCTGATGCAACAGTGGGCAAAGGAGGGGTGTATCCTGCACCCCAGTCAGTGGCACTGGCCCCACCTCCTCTCAACTGCCACAGCCCGCACAGCTGTGTGATTCCTATGGCCACAGGTGAGGACAAGGCTGCAGATCCGCAGTGGAACATTACCCAGCAGGGACAGACTAGGGCGGCACCAACACCTCTTCCCTGGCCCAGTCACTGCAGCAGCAACAGGCTTTTCCAGAACCCTCAACCTCTCCCTTCAAGCAATCTCTCCCCTGCTCAAACCCAGGCTTCAAGGCCACTTTTCCCACTGCCCTGGAAAAGGGACTTTCAGGCCCAAGCAGGTTGCTTTGGAGAGCCTCTGAGGCCCAGTGTCAGTGTGGGCGCAGGCCAGGCTGGGCCTCCCTATCTAGAGCCTGGTCTGGGCACTGACCCCAGGAGACAGACCCTGACTGAGAATATTAGAGCCACAGTGGTCTTTAACTCCCTTTTACATTTCACATCCAAACCGGCAGGCCTGAGTGTGAGCACTGGAGGCCAGAGCCGAGGCCTGTAGAAACTGGCTGCAGCCATGACCCACCACATGCTGGACAGACGGACAGGAGGTGTTACCGGAACCCAGCTGCCTCAGCAGTGGGAACTGGCAGGAGCAGAAGAAAGGTGGTCTTTTACCCTGCTGCTCCATACAAGTCTGTTGTGGCAAGCTGACCTTTTATGTAACAAGTGTGTTTCCTGCAGCCTGCTTCTCCCCACAAGTCAGTGTGCCGATCAGACGTATGGGAGGGCACCCCGAAAGATAATATAAGCCAGGGTCAGAGGGAGGAAGAAAGTGAGAAGAGAGAAGCAGAAGAGAGGCAAAGAGAGGAGGAGAGCCCCAGAGAGAGAGAGAGAGTGTGTGAGAGAGAGAGAGACCAGCCGCAGAGAGTATGGAAGCCCCCAGAAGACAATGACAATGACAGCACCGGCTTTCTGCAAAAGACGATGGTTCCAGAATCCAAAGAAAGAAGGGGAAGACTACGTTCCTGGCCTCCAGGGAGGAGAAAAAGCATCCAGCAACTGCCCTCTGAGGAGGGAAAAGACGACGAAGGAGTCTGTAGAGACTGGGCCCCCGGTCTTGTCTCTGACATTCCTGAAAGGAGCACCAGAGGCCCTGGGCCTGGTGTCCCAAAGAGCTGTTTGTTGGTCTAACCCAGCATCTTACAAAGAGCTGTTAACACTGGGTGTCTCTGACACCATGCCAAAGGGACCATTACTGACCATCACTACTGGCCAGTGCAGTCCAGAACTGGTGACCGGTGGTGACCATCGCTGATGCTTTCGGGGTGAGACAGCAGCCCTGTGTGGAGGCAATAAGCTCTGTCTCCCCTCTTTGTAAAATAAACCCCGTTTTTTGTTGTTCCTGTAGCCTGTGGTCTCTTGCAATTGTGCACACGGGTGAGAACCCACAGACAGTGACCTGTCCTCTGTCAGGCACTGTCCTTTTTTGTTTTTGGCCTTTTGGCCTTTCGGGGCTTTTTGGTGGCTCTTGCCTCAGAGCCTGGGCAGTTCTGCCCGGTCTGCCCCACTTTCAGAGGGAGGAGGAATCAGAGGGAGGCTGATGAAGCAAGTAAAGGGGGCTCAGGATTATCACAAGAGGATAACCACAGAGCTTCTTCAGAAAGAAGCTCACACATCAGCCAGTTCTAGCGACACGCTGCAGGGGAGGGAAGCTGGTACAATTGTAGAAATAAAGGAAGCACTTGGAATGGAAGGTGGAAATTCAGGTATCTTCATCACAACAAGTTACAGAAATTGACCTTTATTTATTGTACTAAAGTCTGTTTAACTTTGGATACAAAGTAAGGTTTTAGTACAGAAATCCCAGTCTGTCAGAACAGTACCTGTGCACACTGTACCATCACAGTCCCATCTGTCTGCAACTCAGAGAACAGCCCCAGAGGGCATGTAAGACCTCCAGACAGCCTATATTTTTTTAGTTGTCTGAGCTAGAAAACTTGTACCTGCAAAACAAAGGGCAGCATTGAGGACTGAAACGTTTCTTTTTGAACAACTGTACAAGAAAATATATCCCTTTTTTAAAAATGTCAGTATGGCTAAACTACAATCTAGTGTCTAGAATTACAAAGAATAAAATGAAATCAAAGATTTCCTGCTAGTACAATGAAATGTTAGGAACAGTATTAAAATATAGGTCCTCCCCCACTGACACACAGAGCCGGTACAGTACCTATTGTTAATGGGACACAGTTTAAGGAGGAATCACATCAAATCTTCAGCCAGAGACATCCAGCTGTCAGAAGTGCAAAAAAAAAAAAAAAAAAAAATCCCCAAATGAAGACATCTTCGTGGAGTACTCATGCCACAAGCACTGCAGCCAGAACTAAAAAGATCCATTTGCTCTTCTTAGGTTTCTGACATTGACAACACCAGTCATTTGCTTTCCCTAAGAGTTCTCATCTCAAGTCTGAAACATGAATGTTTCCATTTCAAAAAGAGCTGATGTGTCTGCCCCACTTCAGATACTAAGAATTACCCTGCCAAATTGCACTGTCAAGGTCGTCATTATTTACAGACCCTAAAGGGAGCCCAACAGCATCCATCGCCCTACTTCACACCTGCCCGGAACTAGCTGTGTCCTCATAAACCCACAGAGCCCCGGCAGACCAGCGAGAACGCGGAAACGCTACATGCAGGCGGAGACGAAGCGAGAGGACGCGGCAGGCAGGAGAGAAGGTCTGAGAAACAGTGAGTGAGACTGGCAAGGTCTCCTTCCCTGGCGCAGGAGGGGAAACACTGCTGCTGGCAGTCAGCCCCGCGAGGTGCTGGCTGCGGACCACAGGCGGGGCGAGCATCCGCAGCCAAGACAGACGTCCTTCCAGGAGGGGTGCCGCTGAGGAGCAGGACATTGGTCAAAGCGCTGGTCCCACCGACAAGAACCTCCCAAGGCAAAGCAGCCCCCAGCGAGGTTCCAGGGTCGCTTTGCTGAAAACAGGAACAAAGCCAACATCAAAACAACACCGGGGAGTTAATAAAGGGCAAGGGGCTGGGCACCGACAATGTGGAGCCATTCAAGTAAACATAAACAACCAAATACTTAGAAAAGGCTTGTAAACGTGTGATTTGAAAGGTTCTCTTTGCAGCATCTCTGATGAGCTGGCTAAAGAAAGGTTGGTGTTGAACCCCTCTATCAAAAGTCTTTCGTGTTTTTTGTCTTAAAGCACACATGTGAGAGGAACAGTCTGCTGGCCTGGGCCCAGATCCCATTTGTCCGTGGCCCTGTTTAGAAAGGAGGTGCTTCTGAAGTCCTTGTCCTTGGGTCACTCTCCTTCGCGCTTATATACAAGTGGACTTTTAATTTCTGTCACTGAAAAAGACCTGGACCGCCAGTGGACGAGCCGCAGTCACTCCCCGGCGCGGCTCCCTACAGTGGGCAGGCGGGAATCCACAGGACTTTGTTCTGCTCTTGGTGAACCATCGCCGAGATCTGAGTACACACGCTGGACAAAGCTCCTCCCTGGACGACCCCTGCAAAAGAGCCCCCAGACACACATTACTGAGCTGGAGTGAGACCCTGGACTAGAGGCAAATAAGTGTACCTTTTACTGTTTGTTTCTCTGCCTGTTATGAGTTACCTGACCTATTGCTCTACTCTCATTGGCAAGGAATCAGAGAAGAAAAAGAAAATGAAGAGTTGAGTACAAATTACTTCTGCTTTTCATCTGTCTCCAAGGTCAGCTGTTGAGCAGAATGCGGAACATGGGCTCAGATGAAGCCTGGTGTCAAATGCTGCCAGGGTCCCCGCCCATGACATGGATAAGCAGGATTTGGCCACTCCCATAAACCTCCCACTGCCACCACAGTAATGCCCAAGGCAGGTTTGCCTGGTCTTCCCATGGGGCATCCCAGCACATTGGAAAGTTGTTTGGGGGGAGGGGGGGATATCGGGGTGCAATCAGCCACAGGAGTTTACAGAACACAGGATGGGTTTCGGGAACCGGACGCGGTATCCCGTTGCCCAGAGAAGATGACAACACGTTTCCAGCTCTGGCCCAGCTCTGCTCTATAGGTTTCAGCAGTAGGCGCCCAGCAGACACCTGGCCAGGCTCTCAGCACGCTCTGCAGAACAGCACTGCAGACGGAGTGCATCCCGGCTGCCCCCACCGGCCACGTACAGAACTGACAGTGAGTGTGCACAAGCTGCTATGGAAGAGTGACAGCATAAGAAAGACTTCTATATTCTAAGCTGTGAAGTGTTAAAATTTCATTTCTCTAGTAACTATTAGTGTGTCTAAGAAACTGGTGTGTGGTGGTGTGATAATTAAAACACACGTAGAGGGACACAATTCCCTCTGCAGTTTGGTTTAAATCACTATCCCTGTCGCTCTAATGATCAGTACCTTATTAACCTCCCTACAAATGACTGATTTTACAGAAGAGGCTGAAAATCACAAATACGGCAGCCAGTAAACTGGAGCCATGCTTCTTTTGGTTTGCTTTGTTCCAAAGACCAAAGGTGATAAGGGTGCAATTTTTCTATACCGAACCTCACAGCCACACTGGCCGCCTTGAAGACTGCTAGGGAAGAGACTGTCACGGCCACTACTGCCAGGCTGTGCTACACGGGAGCCAGACCTGCTACCACACACATGACCTCGGGGGCAGACAAGGCCAGACAGTGACCTGAGGTCACGTGACCTTTACCTTTCAGCTGTAAAACGACTACAGTGGACCTGTGTACCCACACCGAGAACACTGACGATGAAATGCTCCTCATGAAGGATCACCTCTGAGGAGAACAGCGGCTTTGGGAAGCCTGTTCCCTCCCCCACTGTCTGCTGCTCCTCTCAGAACATATGCACACCTACCTGTGAAGTACCTGCTGTACTCCTGTTCAATCTTCTGAGCTGTCTCAAACTGCTCTTTGGAATGCCTCTGAGTCACCTTGTCCTTCAGGTAGATGGGGTCTCTCTGCTCCCTAAAAGGGTAACAGGGAACAAGGCTAAGCCTCCACCTCACCAAGCCCTCCACTTTCCCTCCTTTGTCCAGAGTAACAGGGGTCTCCAGCACCATAAGGTTCCCCATGTGCATCCCTCAAAAGCACATCAAAGCATAAAGGCCCAATGGGAATCCTAAACGGGGGTGGAGGAGAAATAGGGGTGTGTGAGCACCCCAGGGTATACACACAGAGCAGACACACCAATTGGTCCTCAGCGCAGGTACCAAAAGCTTGGAAGCCCAGAAAGACACGATGGAGAGGGGTGTTGTTAACATAACCAGTATGGAGACTGAAGCTTAGTGAGTGCAAGACTCAACCAAGTCACACTCCAGCTCATGGCTGAACTAGACCTGTGCTGGTGAGTACCAAACCCAGAGGTAGGAGAAGGGGAACGGAGGGAGAGGAGCTACGCAGACAAAGGTGGACGAAGAACTTCTACAGTCATACCCAGTGAGCAAAGGCCAGGGTGGGGGCAGTGAGAGGGTAGGACTGTGCTCGGTGGCGCAGCCTAACCCGAATGTCAGGTGGGTGCACAAGAGAGGAGGAAGTTCCTCCGTGGGCTGCGTATTTTGACTCTTCCACCCCACCCCGTACCCTAACCACTCTGGCTGCTGGAGCCAGCAGCTCCATGCACAGCAAGTCCCAAGACACAGCCCCATGGAGCCAGTCACCTACTTGATGTGCTTCGCACTCTTGTAGTGGATGAAAATCACGATGGGATAGATGTGCATGTGGTGCAGCCGCTCAATGGCGTGGGGGGCGATGTCCAGGAGACAGTGCCGGTTCTGCAGGAGACAGAGCATGAGCCCCAGGGGGCGGGCGCAGGCGCCAGACCTCGGGAACACTGGAGCCCCTCTAAGGACACCTCCCACCTTCCTCTGCACCTGCGGGTCCCACCCCTCACCTCATATAGCTCTCCCTTTCTCCACACACAAACACGTAAGGTTTGACCCGCAAACAAGGCAACAAAACCAGACTTGCAAGAAGACCACAAATGATGAACCAAGGGAATCTGACTCAGGGTGCCCACCAGCTGCCAGCGACAATGATGGTTGAAGTGTGGATGTTTGAAGCTTGGAGCCAGACTGTGTGGGGTCTGGGCAGAACAATTCCAAACTTTTTTTCCTCCCTTTGCCCAGGGAACTTCTGAAAGCCCTACACCTAGTCTGGCCTCAGAAACCTTGCTGGTGCCAGACTGAGCAAATGAAGAACTGCAGTCTCATGGGGCCTGCAGCAGGGGAGGGAAGTGTGCCTGCATGGCTGTGACTGAATACCCCTCCTGGGCCCCAAGGCTCCAGGCAGCATGAGCCAAAGGAAGGGCAGAGCATTCCACCTATGCCTCTCCTCACTTCCCAAAAGCCACCCTGAGGATCCCCAACACTGGGATTCTTTCTAACTTCCGCGGACACAGGACAAGAGCTGGCCCATTTCAACAGGGCATTCTATACTGACAGCTGCAAGCAGACAACTCCTTGGTTAACGGAGGAGGAAATCCAAGCCCAAAGCCAGAAGGATGAGGCCAGGGAGTAGCCACACTCTAAGTGTCCTTGCCTTTCTAAAATACCCTGAAGATTTCCCCACTTTTCCTCAGACTACCTGAAAAATGGACCCCACTATATTTCAGAGTCTAAAGACATAGCAATGGTTCTGAACACTTTCAGTCAGAACCCCTAATGGAAGCTGTGCACCCTGTCCCTGGAATAAGGCCCACATAACAAACTTCTGCATATAAGCTCCACATATGCCTCCTGGGACCTGTTGTAGAATTCCCTATGAGACACCTTTGCTAGAGTCCAAAGCTCTCCACAGACCCCTCAGAGGGGACACATCACAAGGTGACTGCTACATACTTTCCCAGGACTAGCTTCCCAGTCATGAAGGTAGAAGCTCAAAGAGCAATGGTAGCAAGCCCCAAAGTGGGACAGCTGGAAGCAATAGGAGCAGGTGCACTCACTGACGGTCCAAGACACACACAGGGCAGAAGGTCAAAGGCAAAGGGCCCCCCACATGGGTGGCCAGGCCAGTGCTGAAACATTCACCAACCCTGAGTCTACAGCAATAGCTACCTTCTCTGTGACCTCCTTTATAGAAGCCACTGTGGTCACGTCAAAATGCCCACTCCTCCGCTTGTAGTCGACAAATAGGCAGTCTTTGACTCCACGCTCAATGGCCTGCTGGGAGGCCTTCATCACCTCTGCAAAGCACAGACATAAGAATTAGGATGCCACATTCGGGGAAAGAACATAGTGCGCAAGAGCTGTGAGGAAACTGGTCCTGCCATCCTCTTCTAGAAAAAGAACCAGAGGCCACGTGCTGATCTGACATAAGTCAGAAGGGCTCTGAAACACCCTGGGGTCTGACCGCAGGAGGCGCCTGCACATGGAGAGGAACAGACCCAACCCAGCTGGCACAGAGGGCATCCCTTACCGAGGGGGCATCTGCAGAACTTGCCAGGCGCCTCGTTCACCAGCATTTCCTTCACCACATCCAGTAAAGGCCCCAGGATCAGGACGGGCCTGGGGGAGGTACAGTCCACCTTCTGCACCTGCTGATACGCAAGGCTCACCGAATCTGGGGAGAAAAGGGGCAGTGTCATGACACTGACCTGGAAGGAAAAGAGGAAGCAGGCTGGGGACCCACTGTTCCCCTGACCTTGTTCACCCCAGGTAGGTCCACCCTCTTCACTCCAAACCCAGAGTCAGGTAGGGCGACCAGCTTGCCCAATCTTAGCACTGAGAATCCCAGAACCGGGGCACACCAGGGCATGTTTGTTCCTAAAAACCAGTACAAGTATCCCTTGCTCCATGAACACCCCTGTCATTTCAGCACTTTCTCTGGCTCA
>PVIJ01021189.1:0-19044 GCA_004024925.1 Scalopus aquaticus | reverse complement strand
AAGCTGGTGAGGTCTGGTCCATGGCTTTCACCAAATTCTTCATCAAACCTAGTTTGATGTGAAGGGGTGGTAGCAGGATTTTGTGAGCCTTGACCAGAGCTGGGTGCTGGATATTCTTCTCTCCCACTGCTACATTTTGTCTGTGAGTCCCTTCCTTACACAGGTAGTGCAATTCATTTGCTCGGCTATTCCACTCACATAAGAAACACATGTATTTTGTATATCCCTGCTGCAGTCCAATTAAAAGGGCAACTAGCTTCAAAGCACCACCTACGTGCCAGCTGTACTTGTAATACTCAATGGAATTGAGTAGCTGCTTTCAGTTATCATATGTCTCTTTCATGGGGACAGCATGCACTACTGGAATAGATGGACGACGGTTTCCATTGTGCAAAAGCACAGCCTTAAGACTTAGTTTCAAAGAATCTAGAAATCGTCTTCATTTTTGTGGGTCATGAGTGATTTCTAAGGCATTCATGAGGCCCTCAATATCGGAACAGAATACCGGAGTACTTTCCTTTCTGAAGAAAGGCTCCAACTGCTGGTGGCACTTTCGATATAAAGTAATTGTGATATCTTCTTCTAGAAGATTCCATTGTTGGATTCTTGATTCTAGCAATTCTGCCTTGTTCTTGGATAAGTCCAAATCACGAACCAGGTCATTTAGTTCTTCCTGTCTTAGTCTGTGTGAGGTTGATGATGCACCACAGTGAAAATCTGGATCACTGCATGCTGAGGGAACAGGAGAAGAACAGGTCGGCTCACCCTTGTCCTCATCAGAAGAATCAAGAGAATATTCTGCTGGAAGTTCTGGAATAGGAAGTCCCTCACCATGTGGCACTGGTCTCAACGCAGACGGAATGTTTGGGTAGACTATTCTTGACTTCTTTTGCTTTGTTATTCACCAGAAAGAGGAGGAACCAAGCAGAAGTAACAGTCTTTTATGTGGTTGCTTGGCTCTCTCCACACCATGGGGACTGCAAACGGCATTGATGGTCTTTTGCCATTTCACCACTGTGAAAGCTGTTTTGTCCATAGAGTACAGCATATATGTGAGGTTGAAGGCTTGTCTTGGTCATCAACCTCACATCCAAAGTAAAGATGATAAGCTTTCTTCACTTGAGAAGTGATACTTTTCTTCTGGTTGGCAATTGTCACTTCCCCACAAATAGAGCAGAAATTGTCCACGCTATTAATGCACTTTCGAAGCATTACTGTTCTGTATTGTGCCAAAATGGATAAAATAAGAACAATTCTATGGAACAGTAGCTTAAACTGTCTCACACAAAGTCTGAAATATTTTTAGTGATCAACCTTTTCAACAGGGTTTTATATAGTGCCCTACTGATGTCAGCTTACTTCAGCAGTTGCCTGGCAATAGTATTCCATTGCATCAAAAAATGATGCAATCAACTCTGGATGATGTGTGCATGATGGTATTATGCAATGCGATGCAATATTACATCATTCTAGGCTGATTTAGGATGTTGTTGCAGTCCTGCTGGATCAATTTACATGGTGAAACATATAAAATGAATTATATGAAATATCTTCAAAACGAGAGCTAATAAAAAATTTTCAGGATTATATTCATGTTCAGCATACTAAAATACTACAGATTAGGACCTTTTTAAGTCAGTAACAATCTCACTATTGACCAGTGTAATTAAAGAAATTAACTTTGTGTTCTAAAATTAAGACTTTCTGACAATTCAGATTTCTTTTCTTATTACTTCTATGTAAGAAGCTCTTGAGACATATGTTCCAACTATCCAATATATATTATTTTATACTTTTGTTATTATATTTGTAGGGAATTCTTCAAAATAACTGTATCATGCATTGTAACAATTAGAAAGTTAATTTAAAGTGTATTCAACTCTATCAAGACAGATTATAGATTCCAACGAATTACTAGCTGTTTTGTGATTATAGTGAAAAACTCTAGAAACAAAGCAATTCACAAAATGTATAATAGTCTAATAATAATGATTGATGTTAATTGCACTAAATTATGTGATTCATTTTTAAGAATTTATTTCCAAAAATACAAAAACTTCCTATAACAAATCTTGTCACAACTTAAACCTAAGTTTTTTTCAAAATAATATTACTAAAATTAATCTCAAAGGTATATTAGTTCTATACATAAAAAATTTCAACATTTTGAATCACATTTTATATTGCAGTAACAACACTAAAAATGAAATCTATTCTCTTTAACAAATTTCAGAGTATACATACAGTATTATTAACTAAAGCACAATGGTCTCTAGAGGGAACTTAAATCACCTTGCATAACTGAAACTTTATACCTGTTGAATAACAACTTCACATGAATTTCATCATTACACTTATGTGAGCTATCTCAAACAGTCAAACATATATGAGTGACAAAGACTAGACAGCAATTGTTAGGGGCCAGGAAATGGGGAGTTAAACCGTATCTATTTAGGGTATAAGTTGAATCTATAATATGATAATGTAGTAAATTAGTGCCTTTAGCAAAGATGAAATTCTTGATAAAATATAAGACTGGAAATTTCCTTCCCACTCTCAAAGAATCAGAATAGGAAAACTTATGATTATGAGGTATCAGACATTATATTTGGAATAAAAACAAAATCAATTTAGTTGAGAAAACAGGAAGCCAGCTTTGTCTTAGAGCAGAATAATGTATAAAAAATATTTTTTTATAAAATAGGATACATCACAAATTATTCCACCTAGTCAATATTTATCACAAAATCTATTTATTTAGATTAATTCTGCAAATGCTTTCATCCACATGAAGGGATAGCTCATATTCACTAAGATAAAGGTAAAACTATATAAACATAACTATAAGGCACCTTAATGAATTTGAATTATGTCAATATACATTTTGTAAACTACATATAAAAATTATACATTTTCTGAGTCAACATACTTCAAATATTTTGAATCACCTTCCAATAATGTAGCCTCTTCAGATGATTAATAGGGATAAGCCAGTTTTTATTTTTCCACATGAAAAATAAAATAATTATTCACTGATATGTTCTGTTAGTTAGGATGGACTAAGTTACACTGGAGTTACAGTAAAAACCTAAAAGCTTTAGTGGATTAAACCAACAAGGTTTATTTCCTGCTCATTCATTTTTATAGCTCATATTCACTAGCAGTTAGCTGGGGCTCTGTCCCAAACACCTTCACTTTTGTATCCAGACTGACAGAAAAGCCACCCATTGGGAAATCATTTCCATACCAGAAGAAAGAGCACAGGGAATTATATACTAGACCCTTAAAACTTTCAACTGCAAATGACTGATGTCATTATTATTCATATTTTTGATCCAATCAAGCAAAGTGTCCATTTGCAACTCAAAAGTAAAGAGGAAGTTTAATTCTATCCATGAACCCAGGAAAAGAAGCTGAAGCAGTTGTTATACACCAATGATTTAACATTGTGACTTTGGGATCATCAAGTATCCAATAAATTGCCTTTTCTGTATTTCAGAAAACAATGATAAACCAAATGCCCCACTTAGCCCTAACCCTAACAATATATTATGTTACTTTTAATTGACTTTAATTTGTATTGGAGAAACAGGTACAAATCCCCAAATTTTGTAGATTCACTCTCTGCAACACATTGCCAGATGGATGCAGCCAACAGCATCCAATACACACTACTAACACTGTGTTTCCAACCTCTTCCCATGCAGCTGTAAGTTCATTAAATGTTCACCTGCATTCCCAACCAAGTTATCTCAGCATCTATACAACTGCTTCACTACTACATAGCTAGATTCTAATTCTTCCAACTTCCACCAGATATTTTTTGTTATCTGCCACCCAGCTCTAAACATGATACATGTTTAAATGTTTTTCCCTTATGGCATCATTCATTTTTATGAGTCAGGGTACTAAATTAAGATGCAGAACAAGCCCTGCCTGGTGGCATAGGGGTTAAGTCTCAGCGCTATGAAGCTAGCCACAGCCACTAAAGCATGAGTTTGTTTTTTTTTTTTAAGATTTATTTAATGCATACAAGAACTAGGGTGTAGGCCAGAGGTGTGGGGTGGTGAGAGGATTAACCAGAGATGGGAGTGGGGAGCAGAACAGGTGGATCTACTCAAGTACGCTGCTGAGGGGAGCACAGGTGAGGCAGGAGAGGTTTGCTGCCATCAAGAGGTCCCATCAAGAAGGGAGCTTCCCACAGGGTGCAGCAGACCTCTCCTGTGTATTTCAGTGAGTCCTCCTGTTCTGCTCTCCATTCTGTCTCTGGTGAATCCTCTCACCACCCCCAAATCTCTGGTCTAAACCCCAGTATAAATAACATAAATCTTTAAAAAAATAAAAATAAATTGTCCACATGGCCACTCTCCTTTGCAAGGAGGCAGAGAAGGACCACCAGGCATAAGGATGAACAGCATAATGACCATGACTAACACATATATTATTTGAATCAAAGTTGTGATCGCATTATATTTAATTTTCCACTTGAAAATGAGAAGCAGACTTTCTAAGGAACCCTTACATAGAATTTATAACTGCATACAACCAGTGGGCATGTCAGTCTGTGATGTTCTGAAATACAGAGCAACAGCAACAGAGCTTTCTTGTACTGAATGTCACAAAATTTTAATGACAAATCCATTATTCTATCCACACTTGAGTTCCTTTTATATTATAGCTAGTCCCATATACCAAGGATTTTAGAGGAAGTCATTAAAACATAATTTTTATGCATAACAATATTTATATAGAATGACACTGCTTATCACACAGTATTGTTAATGCCTTAGAAAATGAGAGTATAAACTACTTTTACCTCATTTGATTATAGCTGTATGAGAAGATTCTTGAACATCTCATAAGGAGATCATTCTTGTAAAAAAAAATTAGCTGCATAATAACAGCCTTTTATGCAAAAGCAAAGGCAATGAGATTCCTTTAAAGAAATGTGAAAAGAAATATAATGGCGCATTCAGAACATGAGTGTTTGTAGCTTCTATTTTAGGGTCACTCCTGTTCTGTCCCAAGGTTTTGTGTGAGCAGTTGTGGTATGGGCTTTGATATTGATGGAAAGAAATGCAGAGTTCTAAAGTACCTAAAGAAACTTTGCATCATGAGTCAGTCAGTGATACTGTTTTCAGATTTCATTAAGGTTTAACAATTAAACTATATACCTACGGGGGCCTCCCTGATGGTGCTACTGGTTAAGTCTCAGCACTACGAAGCTATCCGCAACCACTGCAGCAGGAGTTCAATCCCCTGCCAGGGAGCTTCCTACGTGGCACAGCAGACCTCTCCTGCCTCACCTGTGCTCCCCTCAGCAGTGTACTTGAGTAGCTCCACCTGTTCTGCTCCCCACTCCCATCTCTGGTTAATCCTCTCACCACCCCACACCTCTGGCCTACACCCTAGTTCTTGTATGCATTAAATAAACCTTAAAAAAAAACAAAAAAACAAACTATATACCTACAATTGAAAATCAGAAAACGGTAAATGGGGGAATGGGAACGAAAGTAAATAAATCACAGAAACAGGGTCCTCCCCGGTGGCACAGCGGTTGAGTGCTGCGCTGTGGAGCTGTGGGCAGCGGCAACGCGAGTTCAACGCCTGGCCGGGGAGAATCCCACATGGTGCGGCAGACCTCTCCTGCCTCGCCCGCTGCTCCCCTCAGCAGAGTACTTCTGATCTGCCTGTTCTGCTCCCCACTCTGTCTCTGGTGAACCCTCCCGCCGCCCCACGCCTCTGGCCTGTACCCCAGCTTGTATGTATAAATAAAATAAAATCTTAAAAAAAAAAAATCATAGAATCAACGGAGAGTCAGTATTATCATTCATTTGTACTCTGCATTAAATTGTCAATTTTACATCATCTTTCAAGGCATTTATAGGATATCTTGTAGGAAAGAAAACTTATCATTTTATAAACAAGTTGGCAGTATAAAAAAGGAAACAAATTCCATGAACAGCAACAAGCCTGAGATCACCACAGAGCAAAGACTTATTAAAAATCCATGATTCTATAAAGCTTGTAAGAGACAGAGTGGGTAATAAATGAACTAATGACATGAACCTGTAGTGAGCGATTACTCCCGTAATGATGCCTTAGTGACCTGCTAATAAATGCTTAATTTGTTTCTTGGCAGGATAAACCCCTTGGAAACCCTAAGGTGATATGGTCAAAGTAATATGAACAAAAAATTACTTTTTAATAGCCACATAATGAAGGTTGCATGACTTTAAAACATTGAAATAAACTTTACTATTTCACAATAGTATTTTCCTACTCTGAATTTCAAAACTACAATAACAATGCTTTTTTAATATCCCTGTCCTCTACATTAAAAATATATTATTCTTTTAGCTTAATTCTTCACATTTATTGGAATAACTTTAAATTGAGATATACTACTTAATATGGTTTAATATACCAAAACATAATAGCAAATTTTACTAAATTAACAATTCATGAGTGTTGGTTTTAGATAAAGCACTTAATATTTTTGGACGCCTAAATTAATTATCTTCCATATTTATCACTCTTCCATATTACACCACTCTTTTTATAATTAGGATACATCGTCAAAGGATCTGGCTGCTTTAGGAGATATAACTCATTTTTCTTTAATATTTAACTAAGGAAAACTACAGGATAATAGAGTTTCAATATACTCTTCATTTATCTACCCCGATGTTAACATTTTATGTAACTATGGTGGATATATTTTTTAATCATCCCCACATAAATAAGTAAATACATAGTAAAAAGGAGTTTATAAACATTGGCATACTGAGTGTAAATGTAGCAGCCTTCCTGGAAGCTTTAAAAATAAGTTGTCTAGAATACGAAACAGATTATATGAGTGAAATTTCATTAACAAGAGAGAGTGTTTTAGGACCCTTTAAGGCTTCAGTAGTGTATAAAATGTTATTTAGAAACCAGGAACCACTTCTGCATCTCATTTACCTAACTGATGAGAGATAAATGAGCTAAGTGTTTAAAGCACAGCCTTGAGGTATTCTTCTGCACATGAACCAGTCTAACTCTACTAAAAGACAAGAGAATCATTAGCTTTCTGCTACTGCGGTGCCAGCGGCAGTCACTAACCTTTCCTACCATAAATAGTTTCGGAAATAGTAAGAGAATAATTATAAATCACGATTCTCATCACTGATTTAGTACATTTTTATATATTTAAACCAGAAACTGTAAATGGTAATGTTTTATTATATGTAAACAGGATATTATTATTTATTAAAACTGCCATTAAATCTCACTGTGTAGCATGAAAGTAATTCATAGGCCTCACAGGAGGTCTTTTTTATGAAGCAAGCTGAGAGATAAATGTCTGTAGATTGCTTTAAAAACAGAAGGAAATTTCATTTGTTGAGCACAGTGATCACCACCACCACTTGGACTGCCTTAAAATGAGACTCGAGGCTATTGCCAAGAGTAGAATCCCCCTTGCCCATGCAAAACCTGATGATAAAATGTGTGCATGTAGGATGTGATAGAGTGAACACTAAGATGAAAATAATGAGAGTCTGCTCTGAATCTGTCAATCTTGTAAACCCTCCACGGATGCTCACCTTGCCAGGTGACAGGTGGCTTTAGGACTGCAGAGCAGTACAGTGCAGAGGGCCACTGATCTGGTCTCCCCTTCAGGAAGCCTCAGGACAAGCAAATGCCGGCATGAAATTCAAAGGCTGCCATAACACTGTGTCTCTGTACCCACTGTTTTCACTTTTCTTACTCAAGGATGTATAAAACATACAAATATACACACACACACACCTCAAATATTGGTGAGACCTATGTAATACTCTTTCAATCCATGAAACACATTATAACCCTCCATCTACAAGGTCATCTTTAATATCTTTCATTACTCTCAATCATTTGCCATTTTTAATATAAAGGACTTGTACCTTGCTTTCATTTATCCTGAATATTTGATGTTGTATGGTTCTTTCATTGGTGGTAATTCATCTATTGTTGATTAAATTTGAAAATGTAAATTTTTTAAATTTAATTTTCAGTAAAATTAATTATGTTGAATTTGTAGCATAATTTGTTTTCATGTTGAGGAATTTGCCCTCTTAGTTTTCTGGATTTTGTTTACATGAATGTGTTGGATATTATATGATTACATAATTTTTCTTTAACCTGTTAATGTGATGAATTACACATCTATGAATGTTGAATCACTCTTGAATACCTGGTATTATTTATTTAATACATTATAGAAATTGGTTTGCTAGTGTTTTGTTAAGGACTTTTACATCTATTATGAGAAACATAGATTAGTAATTTTTGCTTCTTGTAATATCTTCATCTGTTTTGGGTATTAGGATCAAGGTGGCCTAATTTAATGTGCTAGTAACTTCTGACCTGCAAAAATTTCTGGAAGAGAATGTGAAAATGTCTTATCATTTCATTATTTAATATTGAAAGAATTCAACGATGAAACTAAATTGGCCTAGATTTTTATTTTTTGGAAGTTTACTAATTACTGATCCAATTTCCTAAATAGTAAAAAGAAACAGAGCTACTGAGGTTATCTACTTCATGTGTCAGTTCTTGCAAAGCTAAATATAATCTTACCATTTGATCTAACAGTCTCTCTCCTAGTACTTATCCAAATAAGTTAAAAATGTTTCTATACACAAAACTTGCCCATAAATGCTGATAGCAGCGTTAATCATAATAGCCCCCAAAATGCAGGTGACCAAAATATGTTTTCACAGTATATTTTTTTAAAGCTGGTACATCCATACAACTTAATATTATTCAAGCAATATAAAGAAATCAACCATCAGGTGAAGAAAAGAAAAAGAAAAAAGAAATTAGACTTAAAAGTATATTGTTAAATAAAAGAAGTCAATTAAAAAAGATTGCATGATTCCAACCGTAAGGTTTAAAAAGACAGCTAAGTGATCAGTGGTTACTAGAACAGAGTAGGAAAGAAGTTATGAGTCGGGGGTACACAAGGGATTTTTAGAATAGTAAAAACTATTTAGTATGATATTCTAGAGGTAAACAGATGACATTATATGAAAGTTTATCAGTTGAGAAGTATATAAGGAGAAATTAATGGCCAAATGCCTATGATAAATTTGACTCACATTTGTTATATAAGCCTAGATCCTATTAACAAGGATTCTAATTTTTCATAACAAAATAGATATATAATATAGTCTGGTTTTTCTAACAACGGAGTCAAACAGAACAAAATACAATTTGAGAAATACTACTTGGGGGCATTTTAAATTTACAAATCTCACTTGCTTGCTACACATAAGTAATATATATTTAAAGATAGGACAGGGTATTAATTCTACTTTTCCAATGAATGGTGCATCCAATAACACAATCCTGGTAACTGACAGAGAAATGAGGAGACTTTCATAGCTCACTGCTTAAAGAGAAATACTTGAGATTGACCATTTTAAATAGTTAAGAGTTGGAATGAGTTATTAAACCAGGTAAAGTCTCTTGACCATATTCACTGACATTATTAGAGTAAGTGGTCCCATGACCATAGTCTGAATAATAATAACTTTCTATACCTGTAAAACACCATGTAAGAAATTATTCCTGCATTTAATATAAATACTGATTTATTTGTTTCTTAGTGATAAGGCAAAAACTGTTGTCTACTGCTAAGCTTTAGGTACATGTCCTTTTACTTCTCCTAGCTATAATGATGGATACTCCCCTCCCCATCTCTTCCCTTTATTTTTTAAACAAAATGTAAGGTAAAAGTTAATAGTTAAGTAACTGGGAACATTCTTGATGATTCATCCTACAACCTAAAGAAAACGTGTACTCCTCTGTACTGCTTCTTGTAGAGCTGAGTTTGATGTGAAGTAGAAGCTTCACATCATGAACACTCTAATTTTCTGAAATTGATTTTCTTATTTCTTTTCTCCTAAGATATTATTTAACAGATGCTGCTATGATAATCAAATGATATTATCACCTTTACAGGTATTTTTCTTTCTTTTCTTTTAATGATTTATTTATTTAGCATACAAGTCCTAAGGTATGGGAGGTGGTGGTAAGAGGAATCACCAGAGACATAGTGGGGAGCAGAACAGGAGAAATGACTGAAATACACCACTGAGGGGAGCAGCAGGTGAGACAGGAGAGATCTGATGTGCCTGGGAATTTCCCTAGCCGGGATACTCCCTAGCTGCAGTGGCTGTGGATACCTTCATGGTGTTGAAACTTAACCCCTTGTGTCACCAGGGAGACCGTACAGGTATTTCTCAAAAACTAAGGACATGCGTTCTTCTCCTAGCAGATAAAGAAACAGACTAGAGGACATACCTTCTATGATCAGTTAAGACTTTACTTGTCTTTGCTAGATGATTCTCAACACTCAAAGACTGAAAACACACAAAATTCTTAAACCAGGGACAGTATCAGAATGCTGCAATAAATTTCTTTTTCTGGCAGGAATTCCACTATCTGATTTTTCTCTGGCCATAAAAATAAGAATATTTCCCTTTAGCAATAAGTGGACTTCAAGAGAAAATCCCATGAGATGTTGTGCTGACCAAACCAAAAATGATCCTGACCTATGCCAAGCCTTGAGGCCATTTAAAAGTAAACTTCTAATAAAGTTGGAGGTTCATAAATTGGAGTAAGCTTACTCAGATTATATAAGTGAATGCAAAATGGCATTATGGAATTAAAGGTTAAGTTCTAGTTCTGAAGTTGTTTTTAAAAAATAATCCAAAGAAAATATAAACTTTTTTATTGAGATGTATGTCATGTAGAGTTTTGCCTATATTTCTTCTATAAGTTTTATGGTTTGTCGGGGGCCTGAGGCCGATTGGGAGTGCTCTGATCTTCTCAGAAAAGTAATCACGCTCTCCCTGGCAACCGATAAGCAGTGGCGCCGGGAAAGCCATGAATTGTATCTTTAGATTGACTTCCTGGAATGCGCTGTCCTGGAACATGTCAAGCTGACCGATTGCCTGACCGGCCGTTGAACCGATACCCACCTTGCTTCAAAACTTTTCTTTACCCCTCCCCTCCCTGGGTTACTTCCCTCTTTACCTACAAAAGCTCAAACCTCTCTGAGAATAAAGAGACCTTGACGCATTTCAGGCTGACTCTGTCTTTCTTTACGCGCTTGGTCTCCTGCCCCTTTTCCCCCCTGGTTCTTTCAGGAGGTGCCCCCTCGAGTCCCACTAAATTACCTGACCTGCTGGACGGGTCAATGGTTTAAGGTATTACATCCAGGTTTTCTATCCATTTTCAGTTGGCTTTTGTGCAGGGTATGAGGTAGTAGTCTAGCTTCATATTTTTGCAAGTAGCTGTCCAATTTTTCCAGCACCATATATTGAATAGACTGTGCTTGTTACACTGCATTTTCTTTGCTCCTTTGTCAAAGATTAGTTGTTCAGAGATATGAGGCTTTAATTCTGGGTATTCTATTTGGTTCCATTGGTCTTTGTGTCTGTTTTTGTTCCAGTACCATGCTGTTTTAATTATTATGGCTTTGTAGTATACTTTGAAATCAGGGAGTGAAATTCCTCCATTTTCTTTTTTTTTAGTCAGGAGGGCTTTAGTTATGCGGGGTTTTTTGTGGTTCCCTATGAATTTCATCAGTATCCGATCTATTTCTTTGAAGGATGTCATTGAGATTTTTATTGGAATAGTGTTGAATCTGTAAATTGCTTTTGGTAGGGTTGCCATTTTGATAATGTTAATCCTTCCAATCCATGAGCAGGGGATGTCTTTCCATTTTCTTCTTTAAAGACACATCCCCCAAAGCGAAGGAAGTGAAGGACAAGATAAACAGATGGAATTGCATCAAAATAAAAAGCTTCTGTACAGCAAAAGAGACATTAACCAAAACTAACAGACACCCTACCAACTGGGAGAAGATCTTTGCACACAATACAGCTGATAAAGGACTGATAACAAAAATCTACAAGGAGCTCACACAACTTAACAAAAACAAAGCCAACCATCCAGTCAAAAAAATGGGCAGAAGTGCTAAAAGGTCATCTACCCAAGAAAAGCAAATGGCCAACAGGTATATGAAAAAAATTTCAACATCACTTATAATCAGGGAAATGCAAATCAAAACCACTATGAGATACCACCTCACACCTGTGAGGATGGCACACATCGAAAATACAGGCAACAATAAATGCTGGAAAGGATGTGGAGAAAAAGGAATTTTTCTACAATGCTGGTGGGAATGCAAACTGGTCCAATCACTATGGAAAGCTTATGGCGATTCCGCAAACTGCTAAAAATGGAGCTTCCATACGACCCAGCAATATCACTTTTGGGAATCTACCCAAAGGACACAAAAACATTAATCCAAAAGGATGCATGCACCCGTGTGTTCATTGCAGCACTGTTTACAATAGCAAAGGTATGGAAGCAACCCAAATGTCCAAATATAGATGACTGGATCAAGAACATGTGGTACATATACACAATGGAATACTATTCAGCATTCAAAGAAGATAAACATATGCAATTTGCAGCAACATGGATGGAACTAGAGGGGATCATATTCAGCGAAATAAGCCAGAAAGAAAGAGAAAAATATCAAATGGTTTCACTTATAACAGGACTATAAGGGAACCAAATAGGAGAGAGACACTCAGCGGGGGAGGGGGAGAATAAAGGCACAAAATAGAGTAGAAAAGGACACAAGGGACCACGGAGATGGGTCACAGGTGAATTGGTGGTGGGCTAACCAAGGGGAATACAAAATATAAAAGTTATAAATAACAATAAAATATATATATATTAAATTTTTTTTAAATTAAAGCTCTAAAATTAAAGAGAATAAAAAAGAAAAAGAAAATACAGAGTTTTGAGTTCAGAACTATTTTCTAATATAAGTGACCCCGAATTGAATTTTTATATCTTATCCTTCAGCCTTGATATAAGAATTGGCTGTCTTTTGTTTAAGTTTTTGTTTATTTCCTATTCTGAACATCTTTATGACTTCTAATACTTTCCACCCATCATCTCTTCTGTGTCTGGCCTCATTCATTCTTCTTTCTTTCAGTATATGCACATTCTTAAGAATCTTCTTAAAAATCATCATTTTTATTCCCCCCTACACACATTGAGGTATTTGTAGATACTTCTTAGACAATATTATCTATTTGTCTGAGTAACTTAAAACCATACCTGACCTCACACTAACTATTTTGTTTGAGACTAGGCATAGTTAACTCTATTCGGTCTAGTACTGTGATGTTAGATGAGCTAAAGAAATGATTCTTTGGAGCCTCCCTGGTGGCGCAACAGGTTAAGCACAGCACCATGAAGCTATCCAGAGCCACTGCAGCATAAGTTCGATACCTAGCCAGGGAGATTCCCACATGATGCAGCAAACCTCTTCTGTCTTGCCCGTTGCTCATTTCAGCAGTATATATCAATCTGCCTGTTCTGTTCCCCACTGTCTCTGGTGAATCTTACCACCCCACACCTGTGGCCTACACCCCAGCTTGTATGCATAAATAAATAAATTTTTGAAAAAAAAGAAATGATTCTTTGCCATGAAATATTTCTTACATCAATGTATTTCTGTCATGGATTGTTTACTGTCCTTCTGACATGTCAATGTTTAAATTCCTACTGTAACACAGACATTCTTTTTTAATAAGGCATTTTATATTGAAAATGACCTTTTGTAAAACAAGAAAATTATCCTGAGATATTCTCATTTCTTCATTTCCATGGCAGTGGAGTTTTTAATCTCTAATTTGATTGATGACATTCACCACCTGAAGAGTTAATTCCTTCCCAGCCCCTGAGCCAAACTAACAGAAGCAGGACAAAATCTTGCAAATATAACCATGTAAATCATCCTGAAAACATAGACATTAAAACTTAAGTTCTGGGGTTGAAATATATGGGCTTCACATTTCAGAATTGCACTGACTATACGTAAAACCATGAGCAAACATTTCAGTCTGTTTCCTTATCTGAAAATTGGAAAGCAAAGGGTTTTGCTGATAATTAAATGACTTGGTGAGTGTAAATTCCTTAAAATTATGCCTAACACAAAGTCAACACATTTAGCATTAGTTATTATTGCTTGTTCATACATTGCATGCTATTCTTCTGTTCTTTCAAGGTCTTATTGTCTGGACCCAAGCTCAGCAAGCTAACCAATTACTTTTCTCTAGTTCACTCACTGCAACTCCATCACTTTGCCACTGTTTCAGCTCACTCCATAGAATAAAAATATTATATTTGCGTGTACTTCATATTTTGTTCAATTTGTTTCCCTACTACCCCAGGCCCTCTGAGAGCGATGATCCTGGCCATAGTCACGTGGGTGATTCCTGATGATTTTCTTAATTAAAAAACACTGCCTTCCTTGAGATATTCTGATATCAATCTATTATGTGTCCAGACAGTTTGCAGCCCGACAATTTTTTTTATAACCTATTATCTGCCCAAGTTTTGTATTATTTTGCCAAATTCTCATTGTTTTTTTTTCCCCTGCTTACTCTGAGCATCTTTATTCCTAAATCATAATGCAAGGGATATAGTGATAATCCTTGAATACCACATGCATTTATATTGAGGTATTAAGAAAAGTTTGATGATTTAAACAGCAAATAACAAAAAGCTCAAGTCCAATTTTTTAAACTGGATTAGAATACATTCCGTACTAAATTATAGGTATCAAGTGAGCACTTCCAGGTTTGGTTAATTCAGTTGATCCACAATGTCAATAATCCAGATTCCTTAGCTCTGTTCATTCTCACCCTTACTATGCATTTTACAAGTTGGCCCCACTTCTAGGGATGATATTTGTCAGAAACAAAAGCAGTTTTATTACTTGTGTGATTCTTTTCCCCACCTCCCAGTAACTATTGCCTCATACCATGTTGGCCATCACTAAGTCAGCCGAAAGTCATGCTTATTCTTTATTTTTTTTATTGTTATTTATGTCTTTTACATTTTTGTCATGCTTATTCTTAAACCAAATTGAAGAATGGTAAAACTTCAATTGACTTTGACAAAACAATTTATTTTGAATATGGAATAGAAGGCTGGAGACATGAACAAAATCTTTACTTGGGCAATATTTCAGTGACTGTTGACATACAACAATTCATAGCAAACTTCACAACTTTAAAACAACAATTTTTTCCTACATCTTACACTTACTGTGCAACTGGAATTTGGGGCCTACTGGGCACTTGTGGCTCAGAATGTATCTTGTGACTACAGTCAGAGAGAGGTTTAGAACTGAAAATGCAAATGACTGAATTCAGAGGAAACTGAAAAAGTATCTCTCCATGTATCTCAGGGACTCTCCCTGGGCTTTGTCTACGTGGGTTTCTCTGGACTTTAATCACAGCACAGCAGCCTACGCTGCTAGCCTGCTCACACTGAAGATGAGTGTCACATGGTGTATGTCCTAGCTAACAAGACTGCCATATCCTTTTAAGGCCCATCATTATTTTTCCTACCCCTGGATACACCTGAGTCACTAGTCATCTCAGAATTAGGAAGATGGTAATTAACCTCCATCACTTGCTACAGAACTGGCAGAGCTTAGAAAAGCACAGAAGATGGAGGTACTATATAGGCATCCTTGGAAAACACCATCTGCCACAGAAAAAATAGGAAAGGGAAAACCCCTGTTGGGTTTTCTGACACAGAAATTATTCTTCTCAGCCTGCATGTATGAAAGGTATTATAGATGAGTTTGGGCAAAAATGCAGGATCAGAAAATATCGAGATGAGTCATACATGCATAGAAAGGGTCCCTCCAAGGGCCCTAAATTCCTGTATTTAAAGACATTATGCATATTTGTTGGGGGAAGAAGTGATGAGAGGAAGTGACAGAGAAACAAGAGAACGGTTTCAGAAATGGAAATGGAAGTTATAGTGGTGCCAAGTAATTCATTTCTTTTTTTTTTCCGGCGTGTTGTCCTAAGTTAGCCCTGTTAGAATCACTATCAGCACTAGCCAAGTGTGACTGCCCAGGAGTCCAGAGTTCCACAGATTCAACTGGCTTCTTGCTATTTTCTAGACTCAAGTGCTTTGCTCATTTTTAATCTGGATCAGCAACTTGGAGAGCTGAACTACTTTTAATTTCCCAGTCAATGGTACTGTGGATTTACTTGATTTGATTATTTTGGTCTCTGCTAACTTCTATATGTAATTAAGCCTGAATTTGCAGTTTCTGTGCCAGGAAATGTCATGGAGGGTCCAGATGCTGTCCCAAATGTGCTGGGGGTGGGAGGAAGTGCCAATTCATGTATGTGGCATTGTCATACCCCGCTTCTCTGGGGTCCTAGACATCCTAGACATGGCAATCTGTCTGCAATAGTTTATTTCTTTTTTTTTTTAAGATTTATTTATTTATGCTTACAAGCTGGGGTACAGGCCAGAGGTGTGGGGTGTGAGAGGGTTCACCAGAGACAGAGTGGGGAGCAGAACAGGCAGATCAACGGAAACACACTGTTGAGGGGAGCAGCGGGCGAGGCAGGAGAGATCTGCCGTGCCATGTGGGAATCTCCCTGGCCGGGCGTCGAACTCACATCACCACTGATGACAGCTCCACAGCACAGCGCTTAACCGCTGCGCCACCGGGGAGGCCCTGCAATAGTTTATTTCAAAGGTCAGTGTTAGTCCTGAGGCGTGGGAGACGAGGAGTGCAGTAGAGTACAATCTCTGTTGGCTTTTTAAATTTTTCTTTGGGAATGTTCATTGATCTTTATAAAATATGAGAAGTGAGTAGTGTCATACACAAAAGCACATATAGTGAGTTAAGTGTCAAAAATGACATGAGCTTTACAAGCAGTTGGGGATACAGCAACAGGAAAACAAGAAAGAGAATAATGAGCTGAATGGGGTATATGAAATAAGTATTATAGTGAAAGGACATATGCATATTGTTACGCCAAAGAATAGTAACATTAAATAGATGGCGGTAATTAGATTTGAATATTACAAATGTTTTTTTTTATTTTAATAAAATAAAAAGTGAGATCAATATAGTTTATCAGCAAATTAGACATGAAAAAACTCATATTTTTTATACTTATTAACCAGTATTGTAGAAGGGAGAAATGAGACTGTCCACTGGCAAGGAACACAGCAATGATAAAGTGTTTGTGATTGTGTGTTTTGAGGACAGGTTTGTAAATTGAATGTAAGAGATATTGTTACTACAAGTGGAAAAGGTGAACCTGAACTAAAGAAGAGTCCATTTCTCCTCTGAGAGAAAGTGATCAGAAGTTATGAACATTGCTGAGAAGACAGATGGAGTTAAAATTATTCGATAAGTAAAATAGACATATAGGGGATGAGGAAATGTGAAGAGAAAGTAACACTTCCACTAGATGAGATATAATTCAAACAAAACCTAAGATGCTCATGACCAGTCACAGCGTGGAAAAGAATTGAAAGAAGTAGAATATAGCAAATGAAAGTAATGAAAACTAGTCACCATTTATAGGTATCTTGCTATATGTGGACCATAGAGAAAGCAAAGTGTCAGATAAAGACAAACTTAAAAACTAACCCTTGAAAGCTGCCTAGATAACTGAGGCATCCAGAGGGGGAGGAAAGGAGTAGTGAGAACCTTGAGCACAGGGAGCTTGTACAATGGGCTGTGGTGGTGAACTATGGGCAGTGGGTTACCTCAGTAACTACTCCTGAATACGGGGGTTCTAGATTTCCAAAACACCAACAGTAATGTAAACCAACATTACCTCAACTAAAAAAAAAAAAAGGACAAAATATAAGAAACATATGCTCTAAAAAGCTTTAAAATGTTTTCCATTTCAGTTGCTATCAAAATTTCCTTCATTGATAACTGATTTTCTCAAAATCTCCCTCCCCCCAGACACTCTGCACCTTATCTACAAGTCATTTTCTTTCTAATCTCTTTAAGTAGAAAAAGTCCATTCCAAACACTCAATTTACGTATCTTTCTCTTTATTTCTCTTAAATTCAAGATTCTCTGGTTGGGCAAACCTCTACTTGTTACCTTAAAACTACATTTTAAAAATTCCTAAAGAAATAGCAGACACACTAGAGAGTGGATGGTGATGGAGAATCAACAGGATCATAATTACCTTCTTGATCACCCACGGATTCAAATGAAGATATTTTTACCTTCTCACAGAAGGAATCTGGAGCCAATGTTGCAAATAACGTGTTCATAATTCCCTGGTAGAGTTCCCAAAATATTAATAATTTTTCAGGACTAATTCAAAGGCTCTGTGGTTCATAATGTGAATATATATGATCCTAGAATCAATTACTCAAGTATTATATCTTATTAATTTCTCATATATCTCTTCATAAGTCCTCTAACACTTGCCATAAGCATATGTGAATGATGGAATTTTTAACCTCATGAAGGTGATTGTAAAATTATATTATTCCCCATAGTAGTAATATCTTAAGTGTGTGATGTGTGCCAGACTCTTCTAAGCATTCACTCTTCACAACCCTAGGAAGTATGTACTACTTTTTGTTATTTTATGCAGATGAAGAAAGTAAGTCAGAAAAAATGAAGACCAAGTACAATTGACCTCAACTGATGATGCAGGAGTGTGGTAGGCAGAATAATCCCCTTTTCCCAAAGATGCCCATATCCTGACTTCCAGAACATGTAACTATGCCACCTTCCATGTTAAGAGGAATTCTGCATATGTGATTAAGTTTCAGGGTCTTGAGGTAGGGAAATTATTCTGGATTTTCCAGGTAAGTTAAGTGTAATCACAAGCATCCTTATAATAGAAAGACAGGACAGTAAGAGTCAGAGAAGGTGATATCATTATTGAAGCAGAGACTAGAGTAACACACCACAAGTAAAGAAATGTGGGAATCCCCTAGAGGCTAAAAAGGACAGGAGATATATTCTCCTCTACAGTCTAGAGTCTCTAGAAGGAATTGAGTTCTGCCCATGACACTTCAGTGATTCTAACATCCATTTCTTATATTTGCTTACTTGCTTTTTCCCCTGTATGGAAAAAATCCATTATAATATTGCCTATTATTGTGCAATTATAAAATTACACA